>LDDX01000021.1:3586-294733 GCA_012184315.1 Arthrobotrys entomopaga
GAGGCCTTGTTATCCTACTTTGTTTTGTTTTTTTTTTAACTTTATTTAGTTGTTCCATTCTGTTTGTATTGTAATGGTTTTGTCAATTAGACAGCTATTAACAACTTGAGAGTAGAGTGATAATATAACTGTGTTTCTTGTATGATGTTCTGCCTTAATTTGTAGTCTTATATTTAAGAAGCTCAGCGAAGGGTCTGTTTACTGCCCTAATCTTTCTCTCAACTGACCTGCGAGAGCAGCAGCAGCGAAAGAACACCATCATCGCCAACGGCAACGTTCCTCCACTCCCGCCTCACACCATCACGTATCGCACCACGTTTCCCCCTTGTTGAATCTCTCCTCCCGTCACATCTTTCACCATGTTTTCTTCCAACGTATCTTCTCCAAAGCGACCGAATCCCAATCCCAATCCCAACTCCAACCTCGAACCTCTTCTCTACTCTGAATTCTCGTACATCTTGAATAGCAAGCGATTCGCCTACGGTACACTCGAGTCTCGTAGACGTCGTCTCCACGAAGCCTTCGAAGGCCCCTTTCTCACAAACTACATCAAAGCGTTCTGCTCTCGTCGGAACTGTTCAGAACAGATGGCACGCTCCACCATCTCCAAGATAATTGAAAGGAGAATAAACGGGCCCACCCATCCTTCTGCTCACATCAACATGTTGGCTGAGAAGATGAGACACCCAGACTTGTTCGATCAGACAAGAAGCAAGAACAAAGAAAACTTTGATGACGACGAAGAACCGTCTGAAAAGCTTCAAATTTCGCTGCAGGGTGTGACCTCTATGTCGCTTTTCCCTCCTGGCTTGCAAGAAGATGACGGTAATGGTGGTCCCCATCATGATGACGCGGACCTGGAGCCTGGTGAGATCCGATTACCAGAGCTAATCGGATCCAACGCCGATGCCTCGGTCTGGATCAAACCTGCATCTCTCAAGCTTGACAGTTTTGATGGGAAGAGTGATATTATCACTCAGGGTGAGGTTCTTCAAAGTAAGGATCTCGTTCCTCTCGGCTCTCTAGCTGATAATTCCGCCCCTACGTTGAAGGCAAAGGCTGCAAAATCCAAAACCTCCAACGAAGCAGTTCAAAAGGTAGCCACGGCTTTGATGAAGAAACAAAAACTGAAAGCAAGTAGATCACAAAGAACTACGAAATGGACAGCAAGTAAATGGGCTAGTTTCTATGAAGAACTCAAGGCTAAGTCGGAATCTAAAAAGCAAGCTGCAAAGTTGACTGCCCCCGATACTCTTCAACAGGTACCAAATCAGGAGCCATTCAAGCAAAATCAGCCTAGTCTTGCTGGGAACCCAAAGCAGAACCCGCCTAAGCAGAATCAATCAAATCGAAAGCAGCCCAGACAGGTCCGGTCAAAGAGAAATCAGCCAAATCAAACTCCATCCAAGCCTAATCAATCAAGTCAGAGCCGTTCCAAACCAAATCCTACTCCGTTTGTCATAAATATAACAGTGCCTCCTAAACGACCCGGTAGTGTATTCGACCCACCCAAGTCTCCTAGGCACGGCATGACAATTCCAGGTCAGGAAACCACCGTCATACCAACCATTTCACAGTCCTCACACACCTGGCAATGGCATAACCATCCCGTCGGTCCATCACCCCCTCCACCATTGTTCCCAAATACAGCAGATATGCATTATGCTGGTGGTTCATCGCTTTCATCCTCATCTAGTATTTTCACAGGACTGAACCCAGCAGCACCTCCCTATCAATATCAAGCCCCACCAGTTTCTGGAGTTGTCGCAGAAAAGATGATGGCCCAATTCCCGCCGTGTCCCACCTCTGAGCTTTATCTCCCATATCCTAATCAACTTGAAATTTTTACTGAAACCCAAAGAATTCTTGAACACGTTTGTTTTGAGTTTGTCAAGAAGCATATACCCCGCAAAATTCTCGAACCACAATTTTCGCATGCTGAAAAGGCAGAGTTGCCAATGTGGATCAGGCTGATCAGACAAGAAGGGCCATTTATTGCGCATGACGCATTCGATTCTTCAGCTCACGGCAACGATTTGCCAGTGCGGGAGTGGTTTCGTCAAAGGTCTGATTACTTGTCGAAATTGAGACATGCAGCAGTTCATAGATGGAACACGCCAAGCGTCCAGATTGAGAGTTACTTACAGCTTTCCATTCAGTTCGCGGGTTTGTTGAAGGATATCGAAAGATCGGATCAGTTGCAGCGAGTTTTGAATCAGGTGCAGGAAGCCACGAAACAACTAGAGACCGAAGAAATGGCCACTAGAACCAAACTGCACGCCAAACTCGAGGATATTGAGACACGAAGGCGGAGTTTGAATGATATGGAGACTTTAGCTGTCAATTCTGCCCTGGAGGATACTAAAATGGTGGGCGAGAAGGTAAAAGTGGATCTCGGTTGGTTGAAAAAGAAGGATGTGAAGCAGAGTGCAATTGTGGATGAAGCTGATATCAGTATGGATACTACTGTGACTGATGATGGTGGTGGTGGTGGGAGGATACTTTGCTCTGGACAAGTGATAACTTGATCTTCCAAAATATTCCTTATCTAGAGTGTTACACGGACTGGAGGATGCTGAACCTCTCCGATTCTGACAACACACTCTTCACTTTAAAATTCGTTTTTAGCATAAAAAAGCCCTTATCGTGTAGTTAAATCATAACGCGAGTGCTGTCCATTCTACCTGCAGCAGACGCCAAACTAATTCTGCTGTTATCAAGAATCATCGATATCCTTAGTCTGGGGCGATATCCTCGATCTTCTCAAATCTTAGCTTAGCTTAGTTTATCAAGCGTCAGCCTAACTACGACGCGCAATCGATATTACTCCTCTCTTCAATCCTCCATTATAAACCTAACACATTCGAACGCGAATATTCCATGATAGAATCCATGTGCGTTGACGAATTCGGCCGATTCCCGATTTGGACTGGTCTCGCCAATACAACCTTCCAAAACCTTCACCGAGGTTCTCCCATCTTCCAGCAACACATTTTCTGCGTCATAGAAGATTCGAATGCATTCTCGTAAGCGCGATGCATTTCTAAGGCATCAGCGTATTGCTAATCTCTTGGGCGGGGGGCGTCGTCATCGTACTTCTCGCTATTTCCAAGGTCTCGCTCGAAAAGTGTATATAAACGCGGGAGATCTGCTGCCTTGAATCTCAAATTTTATTTTCCAGATCATCATCTACTCTTCACTACTTCAGTAGCTAGTAGCATTACAAACTTCTTCGAATCTTAACTTTCACAATCTCTAACATCGATCAGATCAAATCTCAAGATCTTTTATACAATTTTATATAAAACATAATACTACTCTCGAATATAATCTACAAATCTCAAAGAAATATCATCAAAAATGCCTTTCGTCAGATTCCAACCAGCCTCTTTCCAACCCCACCAGGATCCCTTCACGGACCTCCTCTCCGCCCTCCTAGGAGCTGCAGCTGAAGAACAACCACAATCCCAACCATCCCACTGCAAGCCCACTTCAGCTTCACCATCATGCGCCAACAAGACAAACTGCACACCAGCACAATGTCAAACTCGCTCTTGTGTCCCCCGTGCCAATCGCGTAGTCAAGCGATTCATCGTTCCCAAGTTTGACGTCTCGGAAACCGAAGATTCGTATATCCTCGAGGGCGAACTTCCAGGGGTGTCCAACAAATCCACCATCTCTGTTGACTTTGACGACGCTCAAACCATCGTTGTGAAGGGCGAGATTAGCCGCGCCAAGCGACACTTCAATAAACACACCGAAGAGAATTCGAAGGAAGGCGAGGAGTTGACAGAAGAAGCTCTTCAAGCCTCTGCGGCCGCTGCTTCTCAGGAAAAGACAACCGTTACAACCGTCGAAGGCGAGACGGTGGTCTACGATGATGCTGCCTCGGTTTCTAGTAATAAATCCAAGGGTAAAGCAGCTACAGTCGAAGACGACGTCGACGAGTCCGAAACTGCCTCCAACGCTTCTTTTGAAGTCGTAGACGGACCGACCAAGGCTGATAAGGGTAAAGCTGTCGCCAAGGATGCCGATGTGGAAATGTCCGAGGCTGCAGAAAAGCCAACCACCGCTGCTGCACCAAAGGCAAAGAAGAACGCGAAATACTGGATCGCCGAACGTCCCATTGGTGTTTTTGAGAGGAAGTTCAAGTTCCAAGGATTGATCGATCAGGATAACGTCAGGGCTAGCCTTGAGAATGGTCTTTTGACTATCATCGTGCCCAAGAGGGAAGCCTTCGTCAGAAGCATCTTCATCAATTAAGCTAATTAAAGTTGTTTCTTTTTTCGATCAATTGTAATAATTCCTAGCATAGCTATGGCGTTTTGAGTAATATATATTGTTTTGATTGTCTTTTTTGGTTTTGTGGCTTTGGGACTATGATACTAGCTAGTATTGATTTTAGTTATGAAATTTTTTTTACATGCGCATGTACTAGTAATTTGTTGTTTGGTTCGAATCAAATTTAAAATCATTAATACCAAAAATTTCAAGTCCAAACTTTCTTCGTGACGTAAACTGGTCTTAATTTATATTGTAAATTAATATTTGAAATGCTTGGTTCATAATTATGACTTCCGTAGTTAAGTATCATTTATATTCAATCTTCAAGTGCGAACGCTAGTATCTTCTAAGTAAACTCAAATGCGATAGATCCAAATGACATATGGATATCCTATACGATAAACTTATATAACCGGACTCCATTATCCTATACCTATCAGAAAACTCCAAAATATCATCAATCGAGTTTATGCCAAAAAGAATCCACAACCGAAAGCTAACCTAACTAGTTTCCTCTCTCGACTTTTCGAGTTCGTTTCTCAACCCTACGTTTAGATTTTCAACAGGACACCAACCGTAGCCGTGAAACCTAGTCCCGTTCGCCAAATGTATGGTTCCCGTCTTTTCTTCGAAATCCTTGATATTACCATGCCAGTGTTCGGTCAGATTGAAGACTTTGATGAGACCGGATTGCTCGACGCTGCGAATCAAGTTTCCGTACGAGAGCGTGACACAGTCCCAGTTCGGACAACCCTTTGATACATTGTCCTGCACGAATGTTTGCAGAAAATTGCGCCAAATGTCGATTTGTCGCTTCAGTTCCCTATCGCGAGACGACATCACACGTTCTTCACACGTATATGTACCGCATTAGAATACACTCCCGTTCTTCTCAAACCTTAAGACAAAGTGGTATAAAAGTGGATGTGAATGTGGTTTGTTTTACTCACTGAGAACAAGTTCCGGTATCAAGGTTGTAGAAACCTCGGTACCTTTCCTCAAAAAGTAGGATCCGCAGGTACTCAAAGAGCTACTCTCCCCGACCAACAACTTTTCCAACTCCTTCACCTTTCTATCATCTTTGAACACCTTGGCGATGAATAACCAATCCTCATACCCCGGCTCCAACACTGCAGATACCCACTGATCCAGCCAGGCTCTCGAATACGGGTTTAGAATGTGCACACAGTCGTATTTATCACACAAGACGGCAAATGATTTCAGCTGGTTGAATTCGATAGATGAGGTGGGTACGTTCTCCGTTGAAAAATGCAAAATGTTGAGAACAGCGAGGAGAGTGTCCGGGTCGTCGTCCTCAAGTTTCATAACGGTGTGTTGACGACCCCCGATGTGTTCGGTACCGGTTTTTTGGAAGGGTGAATCCGGATCCAGGTGTTTTCGCCAGACAGGCGAGACCACGCGCAGGATTTGAGAGGATACGAGGTATCTGTGTGTCGCGAGCGCGGTGGGGAGTTGGATCACGAGATCGGAAACGGGTGATACGGTGTGGAGGTGTTGTTCTTCGATGCGTCCGTCATCCCGCACGGCATCGACAACAATGAGCATCTTTGCTGCATCTTCGTCGCCGGCATCTGGGATATGCGTGCGAGAGAACGATGTTGCAGCTGGAGGTTGGGTGAAGTTTATGTCGCTTTCTTTTGTTGGTTCGGTGGACCAAAGTGGCAGAGGCTCTTCTGCGGTAGAGGTTAGCTTTAATTCTTTTTTTTATGCTCGTGCGAGCCATGTACATGTATGTTTAAATTTTGTACGCCGATTAGAGTTCGTACAACGAAAAAATTTAGGGGGACGTACTGCAGCGGGCGCAAAGAACCTCGTCGGCTACATTTTGAGAAGTCGTCACCATCTCTCCAAACATGAAAGAAATGCGGAAAAAATACAAAATCGAACGATAAACCAGTTATCGGGAAGAGAAGCGAACATGAGACGACGATGGGAGGACGCCTGCCGAAAGATGAGAATCGATGGGTCCCGGGTCCCATGAGGACCGACTGCTTGGTTACCGGCCACTGGCGCTATCCCTGTTGGAACTGATAGCAACCTGATAAGGCAAGGCGGGGGGCTACTATAGCCACATGCCCACACCCCGCCCGCCGCCTCTCGTTCGAGATAATTGGCCGCTGGTGAGAGGTATATACTTACTTACTTATTAAGTATTCATCTCCATTCGGACGGCGACCCCTAGACTAGGCGGCGGCCTACCAAAATGATCGTACGACTTGACTCTCAAGAACTCGAGCTTGTATTAGTTGGGTATGTTTGGACTCAATAACGAGAGACATCTCATGAAAATTTCGAAATTTCGAAAACACCTCACACCCAATACCACCTTGAAAACATCGGGCCGGGTATATTTGAATACAGTTGAGAATCTCACCACCAGCTTGGCAGAAAAAATGTAGAGTACTAGGCAAAAAGCAGAGCATCGGAAACCGGAAGTTGTGAATTTATTGACTCTTGTTAATTATTCCGTAGGCACCGGCACTTGATTCAGTTCAAGTTCAAAAAAATTTTGCAGAAAACCCGTTCTACACCGGATGTATCAACGAATTCGGATCTTTTAGCTTGGGCAAAATTAATTCTAGTTCCTTGCTAAGTATTTCAGTACTTAGGTACTTACTTACTTAGTTATTATTATTGTTATTATTATTATTAAGCTTATATGCGATGCAATGCACATCTCTCGAGGAACTTCAATAAAATATAAGTATTTTCTGTTATAGGAGTAAATGTCGTTCGACCTTGTCACTTGACAGCTCGACAATGAGCCGCAGCTTGAATTAGCTGGAGACCAGCTGCATTTCGTCGCCGATTGCGATTCCTTCCCTGGTCAAAAAGAGGGTCCTTCTGCCAAAGCCATAAGATGGGCATGTATTGCAGGCTGACAAACACACCAGACCCAACCACACCCATCAAAGCTTCCAGAGAAATCCCGGGATGGCAAATCCGTGAAAAACGGGGCATGTCAGGATTCCAGAATACGCGCTCTTGTGCTCGTATCGCATGGTACCAGGGTAGTGCATGCCTTCCCCACCGGCAAATTCAAACCCTATAGCTTAAAGAATAAGCTACTCGGTTCGACGTTCAACGCTATAGGCAGCTGCAGGTGGTGTGGGTTTTAACCGTGACAGCCCGGTAGCTCCTCCCGAATAGCCCATCTATGTAGTCGGTATCTTGCGGGAACATTTAAATACTCTGGTATTTAAGGGTTTAAGTAAATCATGAGAGATGCACCGTCTTATTCTCGCCATTATTGGTTTCTTTTCGAGTAAATAATTTGACATAGAATTAATTAATGGTCCACCAGTCAATTTTTACAGCTTCGCTTTGTTCAATCTAGAGCTTCCGGACGAGTACAGGACTACCTCGCCATGAGAGTAGTAACAAGGCACGAAAACAATAAATATGATTAGCGATGTTCTCGTCGTCCTCCCGAATCAGCTATTCAGGAGTATATACCAATTTAAAAAGAAAAAGTCAAAGTCAAAGTCGAAATCGAAACCGAAGCGGTTGAAATCCAACGACGATAGTAACAGCCAGTTTAAAGCTGCAAAGGACAACACCCAAGGCGATGGCACCAACCTCTTAGACCTGCCGACTGAAATTCTCTGTCTCATATTCGACAACCTATTGTTAATATCTAAAAAAAGATCCGACCTCGTCCGGATCACACCGACTTGCCGACGTTTCCGACATGTTTTGTTACCGTACATTTACACCGATTGTAATGTTCTCTTCGAACATAGCTATAACGAAACGATAAGCGGCTGCGTCTATCGCCGTGACAAGTTTGAACTTTATAGACTAAATGGCCATATTGTCAGGTACTATATATAACCACTATATACCCTTAACTTTGTATTATAGTACTAATTATTTTTCCTTCTCGCAAATCTTCAGAAAATTATCTATTACCACAGACCAAAACATCTATCACAATAGCGTGACCCGTATAAACCAATTCAAAAACAACCCACCTCTCCCCTCAATAATCGGGAATCTCATCCCCAACTTTTCCAACTTGAAAATCGCAGAATTCGAAGGGAAAGTTGAATCCCGAGTATCAGATCTCATAGACGCCATCGAAGTTGTCATCACAAACTGTCTTACCCTCAAACAGTTGAATATCAAGATACACACTCGTAGAGATAGAGACCTATTATCACCATACCAGAAACTAAAATTCCTAAGATCAAAGAAACCAGCAACACCCACTGAAAACCACTCGGAGGAACAATGTTGTGACAGTTCAGCTACCGAGGATGTAGCAATAAAATCTTACGCCCGTCTCGAAATCCTCAACATTGGAATCCGAGAGTATGCTACCGGACCTTACTACAACTCGTCTTTGAACAACGAAAACCCCTGCATGCTGGAAATCCTCTCACAGGTACTTGCCCCATCGTTTAGAACAGTGAAAAGGTTGCAGTTTCATCAGATACAAGATACCCAGCCGGTGTGCGAATACCTAGATTCAAGAACGACCACATCAACAAATGAATACGGTCCACCGAGAACCTTGGAATTACCAAATCTGGAATGCTTGGATATACAATGCACGAGAAAGGTATTGACGCCGTTTGATAAGTATGTGAGGATTGATTATGATAAAGTGAGAGAATTGAGGATCGGGATGGATCTCAGGTCAAACGTTCAGGTATTCAAATCTCTCCCAGAAACTTTCTCTCGTAGCAAAATAATTTTTAGATCTGTTGTTTTGATTCTGGATATTGACCTAAGAGTTGTTCCTATCTATAGATTCCAGAGTTCTTGTCCAGGTTTCCAAACATTGAGAGCCTTCAGGTTGATAATGTACAACCGTTCACCACGGTTCGGAAACGAGGATATCGAGTATGGCTGCCCAGGCCGTGGGATTACCTTCGGGATAAAATGATATTACCGCGAATAAACTCGTTGAAGAAGGTAACGGTAGTGAATACGCTGGACACCGAAAGTATGGTGAGCGAGCAACTGGGGGCGGAATTCGTTAGTGGATTTAGAATTGCATCTGTGAGGAAAGGAAAGGATCCAGCGTCAGGGAAAGAGGAGGTTAGTGTTTATAGTGTTAGTTTGGAGATTTTATAGCGTTAGTATAGAGATCAGCTCAGGCTTGCAAGTCTCTAGCGTTTTTGCAATTGCATTACAAGGCGTTGAGAGGAGAAAAGTTCGGTATAGATGAGACGTTTAAATTCCGACACGTTCGGAATCTGAAATTTATATCCCGCTTCGTAATTATAATAATACATTGGTAAATAAACGCCGATTGACGAACTTGGTCATATCATACTAAGACGCCCAAAATGAACGATACAATACCATTAACAGCCAAGGCACCAAAGCTCATCATTATTCACTCCTCCTGTATCCAAATCATCCGATTCGGCTTGTATCTCAAAATACGTTCCTCTCCCATGCCTCCATCCCTAACCACACAAACATCTTGCGTCAAGTCCACGATAACACCACAGCCTCGTGTATGACGACCACCCCAAGTATAACGTTTCACAACCGCCATCCTAAGCTCGCCCACAGTCACAAATACAACCGCAGATATAACCCCAGACTCGGTTACCGGAATCCTCAAACGCTCGTTAATAAATCTCAAATACGACAGCTTCATCGACGTCATGGATAACGAGGGTCTGAGAACTGAAAAGGAAAACGAGAATGGCGTGTACAGGATATCCTCCTGCACGGCTAGTTTCGCATCAAGGGTTGTATATTTATCGTTATGAAGATTTTCCGCCCGCCAGGCGAGGCGTTTGGGATCCCAGGTGTATTCCGTGTGGACGTTTTGCGATGCCGAAAATCGGTAGAGGTGTAAATCGAGGATTTCGCCGCCGTAGAATATATCCTTTACGAGAAGGTTGTTTTGTGGTTCTTTTCGGTATTCGAGAACTGTTATCATGCTGAGGATGGAGAGTTCGCCAAAGGAAAGGTCGATGGTCCAGTTTTTGGAGTCGGTTGGGCTGGGGCGGAGGTATCCGATTTGATGGAGATAGGCTAGATATACGAGTTAAACGATGTGTCGGTTCTATCGACTCGAAGATTGATCACCTCGACATATGCATGGGAAAGGTTTAGTGAGCCGTCGGGTTTAAAAACTTACTCTTCATAGTACACAACATGTACTCCAAGCTCGAATCCTCTGCAATCTCAATCCTCTTTAGGATGGAAAGAGCTTCGAGTTTTAAGAAAATTTCTACCACATGCTGAGCACTGCTTTGTAGTCCAGAATCTAATCCGTGGATATCATCTTGATCCGCCGAAGGTACAAGGAAAGGTAAACGAGAGGTATGACCAGGTACCACGAAGGTAGGGTCCATCTCCGGTCTCGGAGTGCTCTTTTTAGACATCTTGGACTATAATGTTTTTGAAAATAGTTCTCGAAATAAGATAGATATTTTAGAGTTATTTGGATATATTAATTGAGTAGTAGATATTATATCGGTGATAATATAAAAAGGTTAAGTACTTTAAATATACAATCAAGAGCGAGAATTTATTAGTAAATTGATATCGATATCATATTCACGCTTACATGCATAAATACTAAAGATCTGTCTCGTAAACCTGATTGCCACCATCTTTGCGGGATCGGAACGGTATCTAGATCTAGCCTGCCTGAGGCAAGACTAAAATAAGGGTTTTGAATAGAATATCTGATTCCGGGTACGTGAAGTCCAACGCAAGCTATATATCCCCATTATAATTCACATTCGTCAACGGGAGTCATATAAAATTTAAATACGCCGCATTCATAAAGTCTAGGCAGGCTTAGACGGGTCCACAAGGGGAAAAAAGTATTTAACCGCATGATCGATCAATCCTTTAAATTTAAGGCAATGGGTTGGTACATCATCCATACAACATACGGGACTGCGGACACCCACCCATTCATGGCCAAAATTGTGCGGAGTTAGAGTGAATTGAAAACGATATTGCTCTCTTAGATGCAAAATCGATCTTGTAGCTAGAACAAGGTTTGATTCGTTTGGAAAAGGGTGGATCAATCTAAGAGCCGACCCGTGGTGATTGCGTTTTTCATAATGAGATAACAATGTCGATCGAGGAGCCGGCCTGGATTCGACTCTATAAGGAAAATGATATTTATAGCTAGGGCAGCTATAATATATATTAGCGGAACCAATGGGTATTCCAGCTTCTTACTAGTTTGTGGTCTGAATATCGCATTAGGGATTCGAAGAGCAGTTGTACTTCCTTGTTTTGTGAACGTGGTCATTTACTAAAGCTTTAAAGTCTCACAGAAATATTTAAATATATAAACCCCATTCGATCCCCAACCAGCACTTTCATCAACATATATGCATATATGTTTATATTATTTTATATATATTGTACTTACCAAGTAGGGAGGCAGTATTACTGTATTGGCGCTTCATCGACGAAGCTGAAGGTAGATATTTAAATTTAGATAAAAGCCTTGGGTCGACTATAATCTTAACACCGCTTAGAACCAATCGAGTTGGTATAGAAAATCCACCCTCAAATTCCAGTCACTTGAAATTGACCCTTACACGTAGAGGGAGGGTATATTGACGTACGTGTGGTAATTTTGTATGCAACAAATTTCCTGTGTATACTGCGCCGCACCAACTGTTTGTGAAGATGTTTCGATCATCGGGATCACTACCTAGAACATTGAATGTTGCACAAACCCAATGGAGGCCTAGGCCGAGCCTTGACTTGCTCTGTGCCTCACATTTTCCATGCGAAACAGTCACTTGATCTAAGCGTATTACCTATTTAAGACAACATTTTTGATTGCTCTCTGCTCCTTTCCGCTAGGTTTTTTTTAAATTTTGCCATATTGCGACCTGGATGTCAATGCCGAAATCATATATGTGGAGAATGATGCTTGGATAAGACAGTAAGTTCTACGAAAGTGGTCAAATGCGTATAGGTATATTCGAAAAGATATTTATATAACCCACCGGGGTCATTCGTAGAATGGCTTTCTCTCCTGTAGGAGACTTTGTATTTAGAACATTATATATGTATGCATGCGCAGGAATAAAAGCGATCGGAATTGAATCACATAATCGATATAATCAACCTGTGCGGTAACCCGTAAGCGTGTTTCCGATTTTCGTGAATTCAAATGTTAGAAAGTTAACAATGATGCATGATCAATGGCATGGCATAAATCTGAAAATATTACCGGTAATTACCCGCTGAGGCCAGCCGGCAGACCTGCTCATAATCTCTAGGTATACGAGATATATATATATATATATATATACTTATATAGCTTTCTGCATGTACTCCTGGTGCACAACTGGTGCAAATATGTTAGCCTTGAATCTAGATCTAGGCGCTCGAGGCAAAGGAAATATGTGATGGAGTCGTGACAAACTCAGCAATGCATCCTGCGTTGTGCACCAAAAATACAACAGAAGGATACCCATCCAACACAAACCCCGTGAAGCGGGAGGAGGATTTCAGGTGGTGCATCCTGTCATAATCATGTCATGTCATTATCGGCCGGCTCGTTGTAAAACAACTGGGTCCCACAAACCGTATCTCCCGTGAAAAACTCCCGCAAGACATAAAAAGATATCATATTACCCTATCGATACACCTTCTCCTATTTTTTTCTCTGGGGCCCCTCTCTCGCCGTCCGTTGGGCGAAACGAGAGCCACGCGTGAGTGGGCACACGCACGAGAAATCACTATTATGATATAGCCCTACCCTGGCCTGCTATAGCCGGCAAGCCTATATCGGGCTCAAATAATGGTAGCAGCAGCGAAGCGGTGCGCCCCGAAATTAACGGATTTGTCTAACTGATACGAAAGACCATTCCGCTGTTTGCTCTTCTTGGGGTTTGACCAACGGTGCAGGGCATACTAGTACTTGTGTATTGTATACAATATACACTTTCGCAAATTGTTTGTATACTTGTACTGGCTTTCGTACGAGTATGGTATACTATGTAAGCTACAGCGTAACGTTTTCTTACACTCTATTATATTCCCAGGCCGGTATATTTAGTTTTAGGCAACCGGGTTCAAATAAGCACAATTCTGACAGATAAACGAGCGAGCGCGGGAATCGCACCAGGGTGGGTGTGTAATTAGGTTTTTAGCCGTTGATTTGGTGGGAAAAACCGTGAGGATATTCCTAGAATCCTGTCAATAATTGTGGGGTCATCGGTCAATTAACCTGTCTAGAACACCGCTCCGGGGCTTCTCTTAAGATCTTTAATATCCATGCTTATGATTTTTATTATAATAGTCTGGATTAACTTAAGCTTCTTAGGTGTGTTATAACGTTATTCTCTCCTGGATAAGGATGGTTACAGGTTTTGGTTCGTTTGGGGCTCATGAATTTTCATGGCTGATGGTGTGTATACGCACGGTTGAATTAATTCGAATTGCGACGATTGTAAACGAATCGTGGGAAACCAACGATCTCGCAGGGGGTTTGTTTTGGGATCTTAGGGGTAAAAGTCGCCTTCGAGAAGAGGAAACGGCTGGTGACGAAGGAGGTGGAGAATTGGAATATATTGGATCAACTCCGATGGAGAGGAAAGGTTATAGACGATTTGTGATATAGGGCCGCGAACAGAGGCGGGAACGTGATTGCGAGATATTTCCGGATATTGCAATACGCTCGCTACATATATGTACATACAAGGAGAAAATAAGATGAAATGCCTCAACGGCGATGATATCATTGTACAGAGAGTATGCAGTCTAGGTTTGCATCCTGTGGAAGTAATTTCCGGTTCAAAGGACTTTTTTTTTTTTTTTTTTTTTTTTCTTCTTTGAGGAAGAGAGAGAAGAATAACTGGGTTATACTGAGGATGGCTTCGATAAAGTGATTTATTTCTTAGTTGTGATACTTGCCAACGCTCGCGCATATGCAAAGCGAGGAAATATCAAATTCCTCAGAGACAGAATCACGAATAGAAATGCTCAGCTCTCAAGAGAAGGAAAGGTTTGGCTGGTATTGTAATGGCTTATGAAGCAGAAAACGTCGAGGATCTTGTTGGAAGCGTATCTCGACCCGAGAGGCACAGCCAATCATCCCCTGTTTAGCACAATAAGAATTAAATCGCCGGCTGTCCTTGTCCCATCGCAATCTTGAAGGAAATCAGGGCAAGGGGAGGAGAACACCAAGAAGGTTTTGACGGCAAGGCAGCAAGTTTTATCGATAGTAGCTGCAGGTTTACGCGCTCCTCGTCCCCTTTGGGAAGAGGAGGTTTGGCCTTGGGAAATGGGAATCAGCCAAATTCAGGTTTTGGAGGGCTGAACCTTGTTTGCAAATAAACACCTTTTAGGACGACCCTTCGTCTCTTCTTTCTCTCGAAAGCGAGGTGGGTCCGATTCAATGGCAAGAAGACACGAAGGGGCTGTGGGGAACGAGGTTTTGATTCCGGATCATGATATATCCGGCTGTGATATAGGGCCCCGTAAAGTTAAGTCTTTACCGTTTGCCGGGTGGCATGATAGTTGGTCATGGTCCGAATTGAAATAACCCACACAAAGAGCTGGGATTCGTGGAAGTGGTTTGTTGACAGGAGTTTAGCCTTCGTATTATGCACCATTTTGAGAAAATGGACGCATCTAGACCGAGGATTCGAGGCTACTGCTATGTAGACCGACGCGTGTTCAGTTGTACCTCTGCATGCAGGAATATGCAGATGTAGACATGAGGACATCTCTGAGAAAAGATTTCCCATGCATGCCTGATGATCTCATATATTTGGTGGAGAGACATGTCAACAGGGTCTTACATTGTATCAGCTCACACATCGAATCATTTCTGGCACGGAATTGTGAGAGTTGATACTCCGTACTAGACTGGCATTAGTATACCTTGGCATTGTTCATTGCATTTTTCTGGCGAGGACTTTAGAGAGACAAGATTTTTGAGGGACTTGTTTGACAGAGATTGGTCTGGACTTTTCGGTAATCCATAGGCAGTGGGACACGACGATCCGGCAAGATGAGATGGATGGTTGAATTGGAAGGGGTCAAAGTATTAGCCGCTCAGCGTGTGAGGCTCGGAAATATGTGCGCGACACAAGACCCTCGAATTACCAGTTTGTTGATGAACATATTTCTCTTTGGAATAATAATAATACTTTGGAGGGCTCAAAAACGCATTTTGTCATTCTTTGGCTTCCCAAGGATTTGTAAGAACAATATTGTGGTTATCGTGAATGGCGTGCGCCTGGCTTTGTGACGCCTCTTCCCCTGACGCACATTGGCACAGTTCGAAATTCAGCCTTTGACTTGCAGGTAAAGTAAAAGGTGCGGCGTTTTTGTCGTCCTGATTGTATTCACGGTAGAGATCGAGGAAAGCGTATTAACATTCCCAACAGGGTAATTTCTCAATCTCATGCTCGATTCATTTCAAACACTCAAGCTTTGATCGATTTTTGAGTCTTCGCTGGGGTGGCCAGCAGTGGTCAGACTCCCGTGCGAGGGATATCAGCACATATATGTGTAGAAAAACGTGTGAAAAGGTTTAAGATCTGTGGGCAATCTGCTTCTTTTGAGAAAGTTAATAATATCCCGAGAGTGTTAACCCTTTCACATCACCCCATGGCCCAGATTCGATTCGCGATCTCGAGGCCCGCGCAAGTCAATTACCAAGTTTTTATTTTATTTTATTTTATTTTATTTTTTATTTTTATTTTTATTTTATTTTTATTTTTTTTGCACTGAGCAATAGACTTTGGGGATCAGAGACATCCACTGAGCGAGCGAGTGAGAGTTTGCCTGCCCTGGCTTGGCGCGAATGAACCAGAACATTGCTCTGTGCCGCTCGAGCCGGATCCGTGAAATGATGGCTTGTTCGTGATGAGCTGAAGCGAAAGGGAAGAAGATGCTTGCAAGGTCGCAGCGCCTTGCTTACTCTCCGCTCTTGCTAACTTCAGCAAGGCGATAGCAATAATACTAGGCTGGTCTTCATAAGCATGATCCTCCCGGATGTCGACGGTCAGTCGACTTTTTGAGGGGGGAAAAATGACAAGAATATCGGTCACTGCAGATTGAATGCTCCTAGCCTGGGCCGTTACCCAGCCAGAAACCTGCCAATCCACTCTCTCATCATCATGAAGCATAGCTTGTAGCAGGTACATGTACAATGTCCCTCCAAGCTGGAGGGAAAGGAGGATGTACCTGGGAAAAGTGGGTCTTCTTGGCCATGCTATGATTGGCCGGATAGGATATCGGAACACCTGCCCAGCCAATGAACCAGGCATATGATTTGCTTTTGGACAGGCCTCCCTGCTCGTCAGCGTTCTAGACGCGCCCATGGTTCCCACACCTTCTCTCTTTGATCCTAATGTTCATCGTATCAATTCCTCGAAAGAGAGCGGTCTTGACTCGCTGCAGAATTAAATAAGGATTATCTAAGCCTTGGGGAGAAACAAAAAATGAAAAAAAAACGAAGAAAAAATTTGTTAATTTCTGCGGTCACAAAACGCAATTTTGGAGGCCACATGGGAGCAGCGAATGAATAACGACACCTTGGATCGCAATAATAATATGATGATATATCATATTAACATGCTTACCAACGGACTTTCATATGTTCTCACGCGCGTGAATTGGCTTTCTTGTGGGAATCACTAATTAGCAATCTTTCTCGGATTTCTCTTCCTTGTATGCAGCTGCAGTGAGTCTCGGATTCCCCTAGCATGAGGACCCGCAGGCATTCGGAAGACCCGTCTTTTCGGCGTCTCGTTCTAGAGAAATACAACATGCTTTTGTAGCTGATAGATTATCATAGTTCGCGGTGTTTGCTGCCTTTTTTAAAATTTATTCCAAATGACTGCCTTTCATCAAACCTGCTCACTTCTTTCATTGATGTACCCTCGAGACCTCATGCATACAATACCGCTTGTCTTTCTTTCCATCTTTTCTTTCTTGACCACAGCACCAGAGAGCGAAAGAACCAGGGAAAGCCAGGGCATAGAAGAACGCTGTCATCTGTATGGACGCCACTTTTTTTTTCGGACTCGGTGCAGCATCGGCTTGTGGGAGAGCTAAGCACCCCTCACTTCCGCCAAAGTGACTGGCGAAGGCTTCCCTCGGAAGGGTCATCCTTGCCAACGCCGATTTTCGATTTCTTCCTTGTGGAGCCCCAACTTTTTCTCGCAGGGCGAGGGAGCTACGAGGGGAATAGCCCAGACCCGAAGGGGGTTCGTTCCCAATTTCATTGGCTGCGAGAAGGGATCTCTTTCGCTTTGCTGCTCTTGCTGTCCTTTCTTTTGCTCGCGCTCGATTATTGCCCCAAGAAAACCATTCTTCTCTTGAATCCTTTCCCCATCAGAGTCGGGTTTCTCCAAGTTGTATCATCAGTCTCTTCGTTTTGGGGCTGGAGTGACAGGAGCACGGCGACTTTTGCTTTTTGGGAATTTTCAAACGTGCTTTTTCTTCAAGGCATCGGTTGAATCCTCAGTCGCCAGCTTGTCGATAATAATACATTCCCCAGTTTCATAACATTATTATCACTCTTCCCGTCCTGTTGTTCCACGTTTTTTTTTTTTTTTTTCCCTCTTCCCTGGCATCAGCCTCGCGATCCACTTGAAACGGCCCCTCTGCTCTAATTTATGTAGGTTTATTGATTTGTGATTCTATTTTACTTCTGGATGGCATTTTTTCTTCCCCAGGCGATATTCTCTGTGGATAATAGTACTCCGTAGTGGTTCTTTCATTGCGTGGTCGCTTCCGTCCCTGGTTTGGATATGCTCTGTTTATAATAACCACTCCACGGGCCCTTCACAATTTGTCCCAAATCCATCCCACTTTGATTATCATTAGTGCGTCTTGCTCGTTCTTTTTGTCGCCCGCCGACAGTAGCATTGATAATTATTGTTAATATTCTTACCTCTGCGAACGAGCCGCCGAATGATCGTATCACACTGTTGACAAAGAGAAGGATCCGTTCTAATTAACTTGAAAACTACACCTGCCAGAAAGGTAAAATAGTGTACCGACGCTTTATAAATTATCCGCCTCGCATATCATCGACGTAGCTCCCACCAGGATTACAATTTTATTACCGGTTCTTTTTTTGGGGGGGCAAAATTTAGCAGAAGGAAACGAACGAGCATCCGCCGTTGGAAAGCCTAGCCTCCAATCGGCCCAGGCAAGGTACGCCATACAAAACAACCAGCCAGGAGTCGAGTCCAGTCGGGTTCGACAAACACAAACCGCCAGACCCCAAGTGGCGACGAACCCAGAACCTCCAACCATTCTTATTAATCCATTCCCCCCAAAGGAATAACAAAATATACGCACATACCACTGTCAGACGACGACGACGACGACGACGACGACCGCGGGAAGGGACCAGAAGAATAAGACGGAGAAGGAGAATAGACAAGGTCTTTAGTTTTTCGATCACGCCTCCCCGACTTCCGATTCGAACTCGACTTTCGCATTTTGCGGTAACACCAAAGTGCCAAACTCTGCAGATTTCGTCGACCAACTTGTACCTCCTGTACTCTGTTCCCTTCTCTATTATCCCTTCTACGCTGCAAAATCGACAACTGTTTGGAGGACGACTGCCTTGGCAAACGAACTGGAGGACCGGTGTGATAGTATGACCAACTTGCTGCTAGAGTAGTTCAGAGTAACGAAGCAACAGGAATCGACCCTTTTTGTTTCTTGTTGGTGCGAGATTTAGAAAAGAAAAGAGAAGGATCTCTTTTCTTTCAGCGTCTTCGATAATTACTCTTATCATCTAGCCTCTGTCCTTCCATTCCTTTTTCTCCCCAAAAAAACCCCGCCGCTGTTTGAAGTTTGATACGCTCTGTGGTTGGTTCTCATGTCGGCGGCGCTCGCTGGTACACACTTGTCATCCCGCATCTTAACATCGAGTTTTACGACTTCCTCTTCTCAGCCTCAACTACACAACCTCGAATACTAAATTCAAGAAGAAAAAAAAAAACTAGCTAAACGCAGCATTGTGGGAAGTTTAGACGACTTCGAACCAGTTCTCGGTACCCTAGGCGGCCACGCGAGACTTGCCACGATATTCAGCATCTTCACTGGACTTATAACATCTGCGCCCTGGCTTCCCGATACCACTTTTCTATCTATTTCCATCTGCGCCCCTCCGCATAAAATCTCGGCCAGAATTGCCATCTACTTTGTTGACGTCTCACAAAAGCCACTCACATAAAACAAACTGTATGGGCCGCCCAGGTTCTGGACCAGCTTCCTCAGAAATTCATTTTGCTTCTCCAAATCTTCTCACTCTTGAGGACTACTCTTGAGGTATGTTTCACTAGATCTGCTTGTATCCCTTTCTAGACTTCCCGTCGGGCTATTGTCCAGTCTGTGATGGTGAGCGCCAGGAGTACCTACATGATTCTTTTGTAACATTTCTTTTCAATCAACTGTCGCAATTGTAATCGCACTCAACAGCTTTCACGTTGCTTTTCTACGGTCTGGATCTCATCCATTAATTTTACTTTTTTTTTTCCCCCTGGCGCATGAAGTTTTTCTTTTCTATCAGCTTTGGGGAAACTGCCACACTATTGGCAGGCTAGTCATTTTGAAAATAGACGTCTCGCTCATATTGTCATTTTATAGTATCTGTGCTACAGTTCTGGAAATATCGTACACTCTTCCTCAACTCCATTTCCGACCTCTGGGGGGGTTTTTTTTTTCTTCAATTTTTATTTTTATTTGGCCCATCTCGATCTCGCCGCTTACGTATGTTCCTTTGAATAATACCTCCCAAAAGCTTTTAATCTTGTAGCCAGGCCCACCGGATTTTTGTTCAAGGCAATACGATCTCGACTCGTCTGCAGTCCCGAAGTTCCGGTTTCTTTTACACAAGAGGGCTTGAGACGACCGGAGCACTTACCCAAATAATCGTTGGAAACGACAACAGGCAACCCGGACCATCCAGAGGAGGAGAACTTGTACGACAAGCCATTTGCTTCCCAATTTTTCACAGAATCACTTCCATCTCCGTCCTACGTCCAGGCCACGTCGCTGCCACGTTTTTGACTCTGCCGGAAATATACCTTGCTCACACGTTTTTCTTCCCTTTGTCTCTCCAGTATCCTTGGTGGTAGCCGTCGGGATAACTCCATACACCTCTGGATAACCCTCCCTTTAAATTCCACGCGAGATACCTTTGGGGCCAGGAACAACATTGCTCCGCATTGGCCGGGCCCACGTTTCAGTCTTACACGAGCTACTTAGCTCCCGGCGTATGAAATCGCCGTCTTATCCTTCGTCCCCTCTGTTCCTTCTTCCTATTTTTGCCGTTCTGATCGGCACAATACCCCCAAAATGAATGGTTCTAAAAGTTCAGAGATGGACATCGATGCCCCTCTGGACGACCCCGCTTCTATATGCATACCTTCCTGCGATAATAAATCGATAATACACTCCGGACAGCCTGGATTCTTAGAAATGATGAACAAACATTACATTCCTGACGAGCTGAATGCCAGGAGCCAAATCAGCAATCTTAAATTTAAACTACACTCGTTGCAAGGAGAGGAGTTCTGGAAGCTGCTCATGACGGGAATGGCGGACATCACAGGTTCTCAGTACACATTTGTCGCAAAGAGAATCCTGAAGGGCGATTCGAAGAGTGCGGTGGAATACCCACCTCTTGGTGAAGAAGGTTCTTGTCTGATGGGTCTTGCGTATTATGTACGGAACCATGATGGACAAGAGGCACTTTACAAAGACATTCAGTACAAGGGCTACAAATGTCCGTGTGCTCATATGAAGCACGATAAAGTACTAGTTATCCCGGATAGCTTACCAAAACTATTCCCCGATAATCCAAACTCAGCATCTCTACCGATACCGGCTGAAGCCTACCTTGCAATCCCATTATTCACAGATAGCAAATGCTACGGCCATATCGGCATGATGTGGTCAAAAGTTGGCTTGGATAGGAGGCCTGGTTTGAGTTGGGCGTTTCTTGAGCTTTTTATGAAATCTTTGGAGGATCTAGTTACATGGCGTATTCTGGAAAAGCCAGGAAACCCATCGGACTCCGGTGCCACCAAACCGTGGAATCCGTTCATGGGCAATGTAGTTCTCCATGAAGATGTGTCCCCTCAGCAGACCATACGTCCGGCAGCCAGAAACTTGTCGCATGAACTACGTACTCCTCTGCAGGGAGTCGTAGGTATGCTGGATGTGATGCTCGCATCGCTTGACTCACTGGAAGATGACCCGAAACCTGCAATCTTGCGCCAATTCGTCTACGATATGCGGAAAAATATCGAAAACTGCCAAGGTAAGCATATCAATAATTGTATCGAGCACCATAAAATGAATCAAAACTAACGTCCCACTAGATAGTGCGCAGCGTGTTGTCGATGCCGCGGACAACATGGTTCATGCATTGGATTTGAACTCTGATATTGCCCTAGAGCCACCAGCTTTTCCTCGTTCGGATCTACCATCATCTTTGATGGCCAAGGTAAACCAAAACTACCGTGCCAATACTCTAGTGAACCCTAAGAAGAGGAAAAGGAACGATGGCAACGAAAATTTTGGTCCGCCGACACCTCAACCTCCCGGGCGCTCGAAAACACCCCCAGCGGATGTTTCCGACGGCAAACGTCGCATGTGCAGACTCAGAGGTAGCAGAGCCAATAGCTTACCGCCCGAAGAGTTATCCAAACGTGAGATCGATACATCTTTGAATAGACCTGGAAGCGTCTTACCCCTTCCACCCACTGGACCGACGCCTTCGGGCACGCATACTATTCACCAAGAAGCATCTGGTCAAGTCACTTTAAACCACAAGAGACTAAATTTGATCGAATTCATCTCCGGGATGCTGCAAGTCGCTCTGAAAAGCGGCGGCAGACCCGAGAAGGTGCAAGTTGTACCTAATCAGTACGGCGAGGTTGTGACAGCAACGAGGAGATCAGGAACGTTAAGGATAGATTGGTCGGTCGAGTTTGTTCCGCCAATGCTCATCAGTAAGTCATATTGCATACACACAAATGTAGGGTTGCAGCCGCTAATTATCATTGTACAGTTGATAAACTCACCCTGGAAAAGACACTGTATGCTGTTCTACACAATGCAGTCAAGTTTACACCTAAAGGCGACGTGAAACTAGTCTCTACTGTTTCTCCAGATTCGAAATTCGTGCAGTTTAAAATTACAGATACGGGACCGGGAATTCAACCGGAGTTCATCCCAAACATTTTTATCATGTGGAAGAGGCAAGATAACAGTCTAACGAGAGCTTTCGATGGCGTCGGACTCGGTCTCTACGTTGCAAAGCGTCTAGCAATCAGACTAGGAGGCGACATCACCTTGGTCAACACCGTCACTGAAGGCGAGAAGACCGGTTCGGAATTTCATATCATGTTGCCAATAGAGATGGGCAAGGAGTCTAAACACGGCAGGTCTGGTTCACCAGCAATCGCGGCTCGGAAACCAGTGGACCGCAATTCCTTCATGCATGGATTAGCTTCTCCCGAGTTCCCACGAGCCACCACTGGCACCCCGGATATCTTGTCTCCAGTCCTAAACAGCCATAAGAGAAATGGCTCGCATCAAGCGGAGGCGGAAGAAGCACCAATTCCCTACCGACCTCGTAAGCAATCGCTTACCCTTCGCCAACCCGCGAATGGTACGAACCCTCATAAACCTGGCAAGAAGGGCAGATTCGACAAGGAGCTCGGCAAAAAGATACCACTACGTATCCTTGTCGTCGAAGACAACAATATCAACCGCAACTTGATCACAAAGATGCTCAGAAACCTCGGGTTCACGGATATCATCGAAGCTGAAGACGGCGAGGACGCAGTCGCAGTCATGGAAATGACCAGCAATTACGAAAAGCCAATTGAACTTATCCTCATGGACCTTTGGATGCCTAAAATGAATGGGATCGAGGCCACGGAAAAGATCTTCGCCTTGCCGCAGTACGCAAATGGGACGAGAAGGTTGACCGTCTTAGCAGTCAGTGCTGATGCAAGCCCAGACGCCCACAGGGATATCACCAGAGTAGGCATGCAAGGTTTTCTCAAAAAGCCTTATACGATCGAGGGCCTAGAAAAACTCATTCTGGACAACTTTAGGAATGGATACTCAACGACTGCAGCGACCATGTGAGCAAATCGACATGACATCATTGATTCTTTCAACGTATGACCAGCTTTGTTTAAAGTCATAATTTCGCCATAACGATATTGTCCCGGAAGGACACCTCCGATTATCCTGGTTTTTCTTTTTTTTTAACTTTTTGCTATATCTTTAATATTTTTTTCACTCTGTATCTCTTTGGCTTGGGAGTAAATTTTCGAGGGTTTTGCTCAAACATAAAAGTTTCCGCATATACCAATTTCCTCTTCCTTTTTGGAAGAACTACAGTACTATCTTTGTCCTTTCTTTTCTTTTCATCCTATTTTTTTAGCATAGGTATCACGATTGCGTTGTCTGCAAAGAAGATATATCCGGCGTTCTTCCTCTTTTTACTTTTTTTTTGACATATAAAGCGGGATAACTCTGGCTGGAGGCGTTCATTTCTCTCATTGAATATTTTTTCTTCTTCTATATATCCAAAGTTTTATTTCTAATGATGTATTTGTACATCCCGTACCCGCTGGGTCAATTCAATGCAATGCAGGCTTGTGGCGATAGTGCCTCTAATCCATAGAAGACCTTCGTAAAAAAAACTTTTTGGAAACTGCATTTCCAATTTAAAACACATATTTGGCACCTCGGAATGAATCTCTTTCCACATGAACATGAAATGCTCTCGCATACAGGCCCATTTGAGGGAGGCTTTGAAAGTTTGTATAGGTTGTTCGGGATCTAGAATCTTACTCGCTGGCATGATCGTCCAATACCCTGCAGCGATTGACATGGTCACTCGGTGCGTCCGGATGGCATTTGCACTCTGCATGATTTCTAGCTGCACCCCTTTGAGATCGATCCATCTTGCACATTCCATCAATTAAAATACTTAGTTAAGAGCTCTCGTCTCGTAATCTTTGTTTTTTATTTAGATACATTATTACATTTGGTTTCTCCAACAGGTCGATCTAGACAAAGTACAGCCCATGTCTAGATATGTATCCGCTCGAGCTTGATGGCATAATGTTTCTCCACCTAAGCTTCGCTCTATCATATTATAGGGCTTTTCTCAGCCCACCCTCTTGCAATAAATTTCCTTTTTAGTTAATTCGGTTGGACCCTGTGACAAGTCCCTCAGCTTTGAAGAATGCGAGATGCAGATCTCCTCGAGTTTGTGATACCCACCTTTTAGAAGTATTCTTCTGGCTCAGACTGTGGTACGTCCCCACCCTCTGCTGCTGCACTCCTTGCTTCACCTCCTTCCTCTTGCCACGTTTTTTTATTTTCCCTTGGTGGACAATAGAAATAGAATGGGAAAACAATACGGTCTTGTGTGGTTTGTGATACATTGTTCATGCAGACAAACATGTAGGTTTTTTGATTTGCAACGAGTGAGAGGGCCTCGAGGGGTCGCTTACCTTGGTTTCGCCATTGCAGCCTATTCGGAGACTTTAGGTCTCAAGAGGATGGCCCAAGGCTTTTTTGCTATGCAGGTATCTCGTCATCATCATCGACGTTCTGCAGTTTGCACATTCCTCGAAGGAGTGCTCCGAGAGCTGCCTTGTCAGACTTTGACGACGTTTGAAGACACCCAAGCTCGTTGGCTTTTTGAAAGACCCACTTTTTGAGTTCTTTCTAGATTTCAAATTTCGAGGACCCTTTATTTCTTTTTTCTTTTTTTTTTTCTGTTTTAGACCCTCACTTGAACTAGTCTCGGGCACTTGAACAATAGGTGAAGATGGACAAGTACTTTTTGGGGATGGCCTCGTGCGGAAATCAAGAAATGGTAAGCTAGCGCCGCGACAAAATCGGGACTTTATTTTTCCCTTCTTGGTGTCACACTGTAGCGTGGCCATTGATACCTTTCTTGTCCATCTTTGTGTAAGTTCTACAAGCGAAGGGGGAACGAAAACACCAAAACGTTCTCCTCGTGCGAATATGAGTATTCTGTGATTACATTACACAGTTGGCGCGGCGCTTTTGTGGTCGGGACTTGATACCAAGTCTGGGACTCGACACATTGGATCTGAACTGCAAAATTTTGGGGCTATAACTGCCGGAGAAAAATTTGATATAGGCTTCTCCAGATTTGAAGGGGCGTTCATTGATTGATTGATTCGGTTGTTTGATTGGCAAGGCTGGCCTGGTCTGGGGAGCACTAAAAATGTCTAAGATTTCTCCACAAAATAGAGTTCATAGCTTGTTTTCTTCCACTGCCGGAGACAGATGGATTGTGGAGCACTCAAAAAAAAAAAAAAAAAAGCATTTGCGACTTCTGCTGTCGAATCAAACTCCTTAGGGTCACATTATTTACGACTTCGATCGAGCACATTTAATCTAGTTTCTTCTTTGAAATTAATTTCGAAGAATTTGATTTCACATATCGCCTGCAGCTGTTCGTTTCGGTAGATAATTGCATGCAACTGCCCACAACCCGTTCTGGACCTTGGATACGTGGGTCGCAAGATCGGGATTTTGGCGTCAGATCGGGTTGTAAAGGTTGCTCTCTCTCTGCCAGATTGATTAAGGGTCCTCACCGCTAATCTTTGACGAGAAGATGGCTGGGGCTTCACGGAGATGTACTAATGTGGCACTTGTAAACGATTATCACTCTGCAGTTTGAATGGATTTTGACTCCGTATTCACAATGAGATGCATTTATCCGAAATGGAATACACTTCCTCGTGGTGTGCTCAAGCTCGCCCCATCGGTCGACGAATACAAGGCGAGTTGCGAAATTACAGGGAAGAAGACGGTACCGGTTTGGATAAGAGTTTCGAAAGAGATATTAGTATACGGTACCGCGGTACAGCACAACTTTGTAAACTCATCTGATTGGCCGGAGCCTTGAGCCGTAGTGTCTTTGTCCAGTTTCAAATATAATATCATGACTTATATATATGTGGAATTTCGCCGTCCCACCAAATGTTAGTTAGGTTGTCGTGAATGCTGGCGGTTTAACGAGACCCACGTGCGGACACTAGGAAACCTGTTACATGCATCATTTGCAAATGCATTCGTCCCGTTCTTGACATTTTAGAGATCGATTTGGTAAATCTAGGATATTTTCTCGGTCTTTTCAAACGAAAAACTTGGAGTGGTTGGATCCATCTGTTTGGGTAGTCGACAGGGATTTACATTTTGACGCAAGGGAAGCAAGCGAGGTCAAGCAAGCGATGATTTTTGGCTGGTCCCGATTGTCTTCTTGGTGCAGGCTAGCTAGATGGGCGACTGGTATCCTCCCATGTTAGGCAAGATCGTGCGAGGAAAGCGGGGCTTCGGAGGGCTATGCATGGTGCGTAAGGCAAATTACAAAGTTTCTAAAGAAGGCTCTTGTGCATCGTCTCGGGGGCTACTTGTGCATTTGATATATTGATATCACATTGCATCACAGTAGATCTAGGTTGATTGACAGCATCTCATTCGTAGATGTTTTTCTGGTCAAAGGAAATAATTGACGAGCAATATTAATAGCCTACGAGAATAATGTTACACAGAACCTCCTTGCTTTATTTTCTTTCCCATGCAGAGTCGTTATTTGTGATAGCAGCGGTTTGTTGCCACGGAACGGTTTTGCCTTGAGGTAAAAGTGCATTATATAGGATACACGGTCGGATCATCTATCCCGACGCGACGACTCCCTTGCGTTAGGCCTTCCGTCTCGAGGAAGGAAACAATAGAGGCCGATATCGTACGATATCATATCAATGCAATGCGGATGGTGTCTGCCGGTCTAGGGACGCAGGGATCTATCGGTTTAGTTCAATGCAAGCGTTCGATTGCGTCCAGACCGAACCCATCTTCAACACAAAGCTTGCGAAAAAGCTGCCGTGCCCGCATAAAGCCAACGTTGGCCATTAATTGGCAACCAACAGACCAAAAGGCTACCCCCATCTCATGACACCACTTGTGCATAAGGCTTCTTGCCCGCTCTCCCACAGCATAAGCGACTTGGTTCCTTGCGGGGACAGAAAATTAACCAAAACTAGCTGTCACAAAGACAATCGGCGTTTGATATTTGATATTCTACCTAATCGAGGCTAATTCGAATTCCACTTGGATCAAGAGAGCTCGCGCCTCAACACCCCTCCCCATGCTAGTTATATCGTATGTGGCGTATATCCAACTTTCGATCAGAAGTTAAAGCCGTTGCCAAGACGGTTCATTGTTGGCCTTGTTACTCCTTGCGCCGGCATATCAGAGGCCAAAGATGTCCGTTCGACCCTGTTTAGTTGTCTTCGCGGCTAGTGTGAGGGTCCGACAATGTCAAAGTTACTTCAGCACTTCAGGACTTGCTTACTGATGCATTGCATATGGTGCTAACTTTACTGATCCTGTTGGCTTGTGGCGGTAAACATTTTGATCGTCGAATCACAGAATCCATTCCAACTACCAATATGCAATATATTGTAATACATATTTAGATTTCTGGTGGTCAAGGAGTAACTCCGTTAGGCAGAAGCCAGACCTGCATGAAGATGTTGTCGTCTCGTAAACCAGATGCCATCCTAGTCATCTAGCAAAGCCGGGATCTACTTCGCAGGTCCGGTTTCTGTCATAGGCGATTAGAAATGTTTAGTCCTGGCCATGGGTGATGTTTTGATATCCCTTCCTATCATATCCCTGCGTTTGAACTTATCCAAATGTTGAAAGAAAATAACTCCTTTGAGGCTTCAAATATAACACAGAGTTTCGAACGTAACGTTTCTTCGATATCATATTAAATCTAACGGGCGGTAAATGAGAAAAACAATAAGACCTTCATGCACGCGGCGGTAGTTAATGCAACCCCATCCCGCTCCCTTCCCGTTCCCGTAACATCATCCGTGAGTGAGACTCTCCACGTATATCCTCTCATCGTCGGCTTGAAAGCTTGTTAAGATCGAAAAGTGTGCGATTGGTAAGAATTCCGGGCATTCGTAGATCCGACCCGCTCTTAGCCTCAACCGAGGGGTAGTTTGAGAAACCGTACGATTTCAGCAGAGCTCATCAAAGACAATCATTGAGGCCAAAGCTTTTGCTCATAGCTAGCGTTAGCTTAGAGTTAAGTTGCATGCAGCTAGCTATGCAATGGCTGGGGTTCTAGAACATCAAAAATGCAACTAACAACGCGCGAAAACCACTAGCTTCGCGCTTGATATCCTAACAATCCACTAACCAATACTTTAGTGCCACATCCAAAATTCCAGCTATAGCACTATTAAATGGTCTACCCCTAGTTCGGGCGCATACACAGGAGGGTCTCTGAGCTCTCGTGGGGTATTTTCACAAGCCTTGCGAATTTTAGATGTTCGTTTGAAGGTTATATAATTATGTATCCATTCGTTGTGGTAGTCCCCGAGACTATCATTGTGGTAATGATTGCCATTCCAGTTACCGGTTGGCGTGCTAACTCGAGACGAAGAGATATTATTATATTCGGTAGTAGATCCGATGAACCGATCTAACGAGGATAACCTGGTGTACTGCACCAATCAACTTGCTGCAAGCATCCTCCTCCAGAGCAGCGAACTTTAGCCCTTGCCGCCCCCAGACTAGCCCTTGCCTGCGTTTAGTAGCTCGAAGACCCCCTTGCCTGCAGTGCCCGAGACTACCTTGCCTGCAAAGACGACCTATCAGGTATGCTTATTGGGTTGATGCGGTTTTCGGTACTAATTCGAGTATTCGTGAACGAAGCTATTTAATACTAACTTAGACGTTACACTTGCTGAGCTCCTCTTGAGATCTCGGAGTTCTGTCGTGTTATTTGGTCTTTAATGGGTGTACGCATGCACGCATTTCTCCCTAAAGGCACGAAATATCCTAGCCTCGAATCCGAAATATCCAACGAAATCTGCGATTAAAGTCGGATGTCAACTCCAGAGCGAGGGATATTTCTGATGCTTTACGGTCAGGGGTTAGAGAGGGATGATTGATATGAAATTTTAATAGAAAATCCGTTGTATATTGCATGTATAGTCTGAGCTCTATTTTAAGAAAATTTCGCTATTAGACTGAGGCGAACCGCCTAAGCATTCCTCATGCTAGTATAATTATATAATGGAAGAGTCCCACCACGTGAGATGGGGAAATCGCAATCATCAATGAAATACTAATTTATCAACTAGGAAGTTTAGGTTGCTTGTTGTTACGTAAGCTGTTGTGGTGTACATGTGCCTATGTCGATAAATCTAAATTTTATATTTACTAGCCTTGAAACAATATTGTGTAAAGAATCGTGATTAAGCTCTGAATCAACTCGTTTCAATCTAATCTTTCGGCTTGTAAATATCTCTATAGATCTAGCTGATATGGGAAATGTACAGTCTACAGTTACAAAGTCCGGGTGGGTGATATAAACCAGAACAGAAAGAGTAGAGATTGACGAAGTTTCTGTACGAAATTGACGAGAATCAATTCGGGTAGAGCCCTCACAATATTTCAGTGCTATAGATTGCCCAACGGTGTATTCGTGCAGAGTTGTATGCATGGGTTTGAATAATCTATGAAATAGGAAGCACACTTAAGCAAATATACTAAATCGAGATGGGTTTAGCCTCAACCTTTCAAAATAGAAGTCTATAGTATCTCAGAGTTTCAAGTTGAAAACCCTCTGGTGAATATACGGGAATACGTTATATTTCCTTCTAGAAGATATCTCAAAGTCTTTTGGGTATTATTTCCATTTCAGCCCGAACCGGGAATGCGTTCCAAGGGTCAACGGTAAGCATTCAATATCGATATTATATATCGCTTCGGAACGTGAATTGGACCAACGGTGTAAACATCCCGAGCGTTAACGCCGTTGTTCGGAACTACATCGACACCGAATCGCATATCATAAAGAAAGGTTCCGGGAATAACTCGGCATGAGTAGATGCACCGAGTTAGTGGATATCGCAAGCTCAGATTTTGCAGGTTAAAGCCGTAAATATGAGTTAAAATTCCCGACTATAATCATCGTAATATAGGGACATTATTGGAGAATTATCCTAAGTTCTTGACTTGACGGCTTCAAAAACCAAAAAGAGCATGATCAAACGTTCTAGAGCTCTGGAAATATGGAAATAATTCGGATATGGACTAATTCAGCGCCGTTTGCTTCTGGAAATATGATCAGAATGTCAAAGTGGAGGATGTCTTTGCTCGTATAGATGGAGATACAGAATGCAGGTCGAGTAGACCGGGCCAATAATTAGAACGAAAGTAGACTTAAATCCTTATTATACTTCTAATAATTACATAGGGGCTGGACTAAAACGCCATAGATTCGGTGTTCAGTAGTCTCTTGGATACGTAACTTAGCATGCTGAAGATATCTGGTTCTTCAGCCAAAGAATTAAAATCCGGAAAGCAAAATCGGGAGAGAACTCTCAATCTATCCGACTAGAATCCTTATAACTTAAGTCCAGGCTAATTCTCCACCCATAATATAAATAGAATAAGATGTCTTTTTATGCAAGAGACATGTTTCTTTCGCCTATTTTGCACTCTGGAAGTTGAGAACAGGGGAACCGGATCTGTGGAGTTGGTTCGGTGTTTCGAAAAATATACTGTCTTGGTACCCTTGCAAGCATTTCTTATGGCAACTTACGAAAGCGATCAAAAACTCTGGTAGTTAAGGTGATCGAAGACTCTTCTTGTGGGAAAAAAGGCGTCCGTATGGCTTTTAAAATTTTTGGGTTCACATTTTGATGAGAGGGAGACTGCATTTTTGATTACAATGGATCTAGATGCCGGGACGCACATACTGGATACACCGCCAAGCAACATAGCAAGCATGCATCAAAACGAATTAATTCGAATTCGAATGGGCATTTTACTATTTTGATTTGTTGGTGGCTGGTCTGTTCGTATGGAATTAAGACTCGGGCGAATCTCACACCGATACAAAATCCCACTATCCTTTCGTGTTGATGATATTGTTAGCTCCAATTGACCAAGGTACTCAAATCAATTGCGCAATAAGAAGCGATAATGTGAAAATTGAGATGCATAACGGGATCTAGTATCCGAAATACGAGACTCGTTGTAACAATTGGTCCGATGTTCTCGGGGTTTGGACGTTCAAAAATGATTCGACATCCTTTTCCCTAAAACTGGTCCGGTCCTATTGCACGGGTGGATGAAGCTGGGAACCGACCGGAATCGAATCGCGATTGAGGTATTCAAACCGCGAGTCCTGCAATTCTATCGTATTACTAATTACTGGATCAACGTCTACGGATATTTCGGCTCAATTTTCCGAACTCACATTTAAGATATTTATCAAGAGCCAGAACTTCAGTTGCATGAGGTAGCATACACGTGAATACATGCATACAACCAGTGAAACATATGAAACACAAACTCCGAGCCACGCGAGCAGAATTACACCGACAAAGGAAACGTGCTCCTTCCATATTATTTTTTGGTGACCGAACTTGCGGGTGAGAGCTTGTGGAAGCGCTAACCCTAATTGGCTGGAATTTTTTTCCTTCGGATGCCGCACGAGAATGTTTGAGGCGAGCCGTGCAAAGTCGGGTGGCACAAGCAGGGAAACATTATACCTACTTACTTAATGTTACATTTAAACTGCATGATTTTTTTGCTTCCTAGCATTAGGCGTCTAGTATTTAGAAGACTCAAAACGGATTTACAAACGTTAGATCACGAAGTCCTTCGAGTCCAAGAAAAAACTCTAGAACAGGGCTTGAATTCGAAGCTGTCCTTATGAAGGAGCCTAAACTACATCAATGAGAACATCCAGAGAACATCCATCGACAACACTTCTGAAAATTGTATTGACCGGCAAGCCAAGTGAGATTAAATGCCCGGCAAGTAAAGATGCATGCGGTGGCACTTGGGCAAGCGATGTCTATTACAACCCGAACTTGAGCAGCAAGACTCCTCGTTTGTAAGGGGCCACTACATTTATCATTGCCTACGGGATCACCGAGTTTCAGAAACTAATATAGTTTGTGGCCGTTAATTGGAGCCGTTGCTACAATAAATTTAAAATCACGTTCTCACCAAAGTGGTGACAGTATGTAGCCACTTATTCAGTTGTTGGTATTCTTCGGTCTAGATTTTGATATATATAGACAGTTAACCCCAGTGAGATGGTGAAAAGGAGCTCAAAGGTTTGCTTTTGATGAACCGAAAGATCAATATATGTCTACAGTCGATGAGTCGACCACGAGCGAGTCGGGCCGCCTGCTTAGGTTGAGCAGCCTGATCCGTTGAGCTCATGAGCCGGCAGTCCGCTTTCTGGTAAGCTCATGATTTACGAAAATTTTCAACTTGATTTTTTTTTAACAAAACCGTGATCGTGTCAACTCAGTCAAAGTGCCTGGTCACAAAGGTCTCCTTCCTGGCGCAAATTATAATAGATATATAACAAGCGTCCTGACAAGCACCCAATAGAGTAATGTGGCAATTTTTGAAGGCTTGCGTTGAGCTCTTGGCTTTAACATGGTATGCGCATATATTATAGCCTCATGAAGCTTTAGCATGATGCGTGCAAGTGCTACAACAGGCCAATTGATATCAAAGGCGTGCCACAAATTGGCAAGTATTATCTTTGGGTCTTTTGGGAGTTTCTATTTCGAGACGAAATCCGCGTATATCAAATTCCGTACTAATGGATCGACCATTAAGTAAACCTCACTTGCTTTTTTGTCGCTCTCTCAAAGATGTCTTGGAGCATTTTCTGTCCCTCCGTTTTCTCCGCGGCTACCTTTTCATCTTTGCATAGCCATTTAGACTTCCACTTCGCCAATCCTTCTCTACCATCCTCAATTCCCCTGTTACTCTTCCAAGCATGACAAGTATACAATTCGCTGTGTCCTTTCCGTTCTACCAGTCCCGTAATCCTACCAATGCCATCTTTAACCTCAACCTTAGGCACTGCAATCCTCTTCAACATTCTCCCATCTTCCAGATCAAATGCGATCAACTGCTCTTCACTACCAATCCACAACATCTCCTCATCTGCCCCGCCATCGCCCGCGAGAACCATAGGAAAAGCAGCTTGGTACTTATTTCTCACAACAGGGGGAAACACAACACCGGCATGTCTCCCATCTTCCATACCCCAAACCCTAATCCTGCCATCCATACCCGCACTCACCACCCTGCGTCCATCGTTTGTCCAAAGTAAACCATTAACCCCACCCACATGAGCACTTCCTGCAGCTCTGTTCGCTGGCTGCGGTGCGCGGTTCACATCGAGCGTGCCGAGGCAGGTAGCTCCGAATCTAATGTCCCACAGTCTGACGCTCCCGTCCGCTCCACCGGATGCTAGTATTGAGGCGTATAGAGGCGACCAGGCGACGCTAAGAACTGCTGATATGTGTCCGAATAGTGTTTGAGAGGCGGATGTGGTGCGTGGATCTATCAAGCGTATATGAGGGGATGAGCCGGCGACTGCTATGATTGCCGTAGAGATTGAGGCTGGGGAATTGGAGTGGGTGTAGAGATGTGAGTCAAGGGAATATGTTTGCAAAAGGGTTGGATTGGTCGGGGTGAGGGTGTATAGTGAGAGTGTGGCAGAGTAGGAAGTTGTTGAGAACTGTATCTATTGTAAGCAAGCTACATTTGTGATATGTTGAGATGTCTACTAGCGGGACATACTAGACTAGAGTTGTGAGGATTAAACTTAATGGAAGAGACCCCATGGGTAGCTCTATCTTTTCTGTATACCATGGTGGTGAGATTAATAAATTATGTGTGTTAGTGGGACTTGAATATTTTCAAGACCTACTTGGTCACCATGGTACTAGCTCTAATCTTGTGTCTCTGGTACTCTTGCTCGAGATCCCATACTAGCAAGCTCCCATCTGCACCACCAGATACCATCCTGTTCGTTCATAAAATAACGATGTTTTAATCAGCAATCCATGTATGAAGTTCACGAGCTTGGAAGGTGGGCTTTTTACCATCGTCCTTCAGTCTCATCTGCACCAATACAGTTCACGCCCTTGGCATGCCCACCAATACCGCGGCGAGTCGCGGTAAAGTGGGTTCCGACATCATAGTCTAGATCGTTGTAAAGACGCGAGGTGAAAATATGTGAGATGTCATCTGTTGGTAACTTCGTAGGAGGCACGTCGAGACCCAGACTGCGCTGGAGGAGGAAGGGTGAGATATTCATGTCATATTCATGTCAAATTTTGTTTCCTTCTCTCTCCCCTTGTACTTTTTTTTTTTTTTTTTTTTTTGGCTTCTTCGTCTCGCTGTGCTGAGAAACGATAATGCGGCGGTGCGAAGATGATGTTAAGGAAGAGTCGTGGGTCGCGAGCTGAATGAGTCTTGAACTTATGACGCCAATACATAGCCTCGATTTCCGACGCCAAGCGGTCCCACAAGCGCACAACGTTATTCCCTGCAACATACAGCTTGGGCTCATCCCATACTTCCACCCCGTCGCGTTACCTCACGCTTTCTAGAACGCGCTTGAAAATGGCTGCATCTTCGTCGCCGGAAGGGAGCGACTCTGCTTATACCGATTCTGAAGCCGGACGCTCATCGATAGAATCCGAATCCCCCTCCCCCGAAAGAGCCGACGAGGAAGAAGAGGAGGTCGTTGCACCCGCCACGCACATCCCCAACAATGGCGCACCGAAAAAAAGATCCATATTGACACCATACACTCACACGACCTCCAACGTCTACGCCGCTTCTTCATCCCTTCTCACGATCGACGGCCGTCCCCTAAGCCCGTCGCATTCAAAGCCGGCTTCCGCCGACGAAATCCTCTTTCACAACCCTCAGGATCCGAACTTTATCCTACCCGAGTCCGTGGATAAGATTCTCAGAGATGAAGACGTGACGGCAGCTTTACCGGACTCAGATCTGCTAAAGGCAATTCACGCATATGCTGCGGATTTTTACGCTGCGAAAGGCTGGGATACAGTCATGGGGAGATGCATGGATGAGAGCGCGTTGCTCGCTATGGGAATACTGCTAGAAGAGTGGTGTAAAGAGATGATCGGGAAGGATGGAGATATGGTATTCTTGGAGAGGGAAGGCGATTGATCGTATGTTGTGATCTAGGAACGTACTGTCGAAGATTCTAAATGGTGGGTATCATTGGCATTAAGTACTCGTATGACATGGGCTATAAATCTAGTCTACTCATATCGACGGTGTGCTCCCGATATCAAGTGTCTTTACCTGTTCCTCTAACCTAGGCGTATCGACCTCCTGCACCTCCTCCACCTCCCCACCTGCCGTATCACTCTTCTCCGTTACATCCGTGTGCGCCACCCTCATCCACTGAGGCTCAGGACCGCTCTGCTCGGCTAGCGTAGCGGCGACTTCCTCTTCACCGCCCTTGACGAACAATCCTTGCAACCAGCATCTGTGCATTTTTATCCTTCTCGCACGGTTAACCAGCATTCGCCTGTCGACTCCGACCAGAACTGCCTTGAGACCTGTGTCTTTACTCGTAGCGGCTCCGTCCTCGCCATTCTCTTCTTCGTTCTTCTGGTTCCCAAAACCAGGATCAAATATGCTACCAAGCTGGTCCCTATCAAAGAAATACACTCTCGTCCCGTCCCCTCGGATATAAAAGTTCTCTTGCAAGAACCTGCCCTTCTTAAATCTAACTTGGGCCAGGTCACCCCTCCCATAGTCCCGGAATAACACCTTCCCACCCTTTTTCAAACACCGATTTACGTTCCTGACGGCGTGCGTCCATTGATCCGGATGGAGCGCCGAAAATACAAATATCAGAATGACCACATCTATTGATTCCTCCTCTACACCTTCCGGAAGTATATTATCTGGGTTCCCGAGATCCCATACCGACGCAGAAATGTGTTTCGGGTGGTGTTGTTGGTATAACTCTTGAGCACGGATGAGGTCTATCGAGGTTTTAGAAAAGTCGGCGCCGTGGATATGAAAATTAGGGTTTTTATTGGCGTTGAGGATGGGGAAGAGAGTATTGCCAGCACCACAGCCGACTTCTAGAAGACGTATTGGCGGCGATGTGGCAGATGTAGCGGTTGTTAGGATCGGGAACTGCCGTTTATTAACATTAGAGATTGCTTTATACCGTCGATGACAGGGACTACGAACCTCCTGCTGTAGCCATTTACGATCTTTGAAAAAGTTTTCTCGATTGTTTTTGTAGAAGTTGTTCCACCATTTCTCTGGTTCGGCGTTGAAGCGGTCTATCAGGATGATATATTAGCAAACCAGATCCACACCTAAAAGCTGCGAATAAGCCCTTCATGGTGGAATACTTTCAACATACTCTTATCAAAGTCTCTCACTGGATTCTTCCTCTGCATGTCGTATTGCTCCTCTGCATAGGCCTTGTACTCGTCATCTACGTCGACATGGTCCCAAGCGTTGAATGCGAATTCATCATCTCCAGCTTCGAGGTATCGTGTGCCGAACTGGAACGGATCGGATCTTTTGAGGCCATCTGGTTTGGGAGGTTTGGAAGTCGCATCTGGAGCTGGAACTGCAGCTACCTCAGTGTTTGATAGTGGTGTTGTATCATCGCCGTAAGGTTTGGAAGAAGGCTTTGTGGGTAGAGCTGAAGATACGAGAGCCGCTGGAGCTATGGAACGAGTTCTGGGTGGTTTGTTAGAAGGGTTATCCGCAGACGGGATGGGTGCCGGTGGGATTTGGACCTTGTCGTCGGACATTTTGGAGATGTCTTTGTTGGAGCTTGATTGGGAGAGCTTGAAAATTTCAAGGTTGGTCATCAAACCAACACATACGCTTGTCCTACGCTCTTGCGTTTCCAGCCAGCTCGATCGGCAAGGCATCCTGACCTGACTGCAATCTCGAAACCATCTGACCGACTGATTTGGGATAATTAGACCTTTTAATAGCATGGCATTCATAAGGCTAATACTTGGATATAGAGATTTCATTCATTCTTTAATGAGAAGCAAGTATATAAGCATTCAGCAGCCAAGGAAGCAAATATTCTATTAACTAAATAAATACAAAATCCTCATTCCCAACGTGATGCGACATCAAGTCCGAAACGAATGTTCAGTGCTCGCACCTACCCATTTCACATTAGTATATCATTTAAAAGAGAAACGAGAAGAGAGGAAATCTGGTCAGGTCCGAAGGGCAGGCTGGAAACGAGACCAGTCAAGTCCAACATACAAACTATAAGTGACTCCTTGCACCATCGTCGTGTGCTTATTATAATGCGATCTTTCCTTCATCAACTCTTTTCGATATTCCAGAGCTTCCGACTTGGTTATACCTTCCGGTAGTTTCTCCAAAATCATGCTGAAGACTTCTTCGGGCATTTTACCTAGGTTTCCGCTTCGCAAAGTTTCTTCAGCTTCTTCTCTGAATTCTGGCTGTTGTGGTGCTATGGTACTCGTAGTTGGGAGCTGTCCCGGGTTGAAAAGGTCATGGTAATCAGTATAAGAATATCCCTAAACGCCAAGGAGACGGGTCCAATCGAGTGGAATGGTATACTTACATCAAAATCTGGGGATGGATCGCACAAGAAGAAGACTAGAATCTTACGATAGCCAGGCTTGGTTTTATCTATGAGCTCGAACGGCTGGACTTGATGCTGAAAGATATTTGGGAAGGCAATAGCTCGGTTTTCCTGTGGAATTTTGCATTTTAGCCGATGGTCTCCAATGTAGATATTTTTCTGCAATTGAGAGCTAACGGAATGTTTGCATAAGTACCTTGGTTTGGATGCTACCAATAGGCTGAACCGTAGAGCCGTCCCAGGACTCCATGTTGAAGACATGCGGCCAGTTGGAGTATTGATGCAGATCCATAACGTGGGGGACATCTGAGACGGTCCTACGGAATGCTAGCTCGCTGTCTGTAATGTTTTCTTGGGCGTAGTAGTATATTCCCGTCGATATTATTCGTTCGTTCTAGTAACATACTATCATGAGTATACACTCTCAAATATTCGGTGCTAAACACAAACCAAAACGCGTATAGGTATCATGGATCAAGAGGCTGTCCTTTAGACTTACCAGCATTGCCTCTACATGCCAGCTTCCACCGTTATATTTCGGGCTGTTAGGAGTGAGCTCGATATTTGCTAGCTTGGTAATGACTTTGACGGTTTTGCCATTCAAATTGATCTCGTCGGTGATTTCGGGAGGCTCCCACCTCGACCCTGTAATAAATCCCATGTCGTTCCTGAGTTGATAAGATTTGGAATGAGAGTCGTATTGGTATGGTTTCCTTCTCTCGTAGACGTCCATGCAATCATCCCCATCTATAGCTAGCATCTTCTCCAATCTGTCATAAAAATCAACATCCAAGGGCTCGTCTTTCACAAATTGATCTAAAAGTTTAGTCCACAGCTTTTGATGCTCTGAGACTTCCAGGCTTGCGACTTGCTCGTCCCAAGGTCTGTTGCCGGCATAGGCATGTACCCTTCTGAGCCTATGCTTATTCATCCGTAAATCTCCAAGAACACGGTTGAACAGCGGGACGAATTTGGTAAAAATCTTTTCGAGAATCGGGTAGAATAATTCTTTTTGCTGTGGAGATGCTAGGTTATTGATGTAGGAAGCAATTTTGGTTTCCTTCCCGTCCGAAGAGATCTCAAATTCAGAGGGTAGCCAACAGAATTTTTGAGAAAACCCTTCGTCATCGCTTTTCATATCCTTGGGCTTCTGAATAGGTTCCCCGTTTGTGATACTGATGCTGCGCCCGTACACGATTGGCCAAAGGGATGGGTGGACGAGATCCAAGACCTGCCTTTTGGAGCCTGGGTGCCAATCCTTCTCGCTCTCCGGGACATCTTCGAGAGTAGCAACAGCTAAAAAAAAAAAATGATTTCAGCATTATAATGACCCTTCCACCACTACTTATTCTGGGGGGTTTAAAACATACCCTCAATCAATTGCTTTCTCAGTTCCTCATCAATGAGTTGATCAGATCTCCAGACCCCATCGATATCAGGCTCGACAGCGAGACCTTCCTCCCTCAACTTCTCCACATACGGCTTATAGCATTCCATCAACTCTGCATACACATACTTGATATCATCTGGATTCCAGGTGAGGATTTTATTATCTCCTTGTACTGTATCATGATGCTTTTGGGCCTCCCTTAGCCATTTCGCGAACAACTCGCGATTTGTAATCTTCTCCGTCCAACCGGGCTTGTTCCGGACTGCAGCAGAGAATAAGCGGAGATACTGCTCTCTGTAAGGGAGGGTACTCCCCCATACTCGCTCTCCGTCGAGTGGGTGAGGATAGTATCCATCTGGCGGAGAGCTTTCGCGAACTCTTCTAAAGCGTCCGCGACCATATGTGTCCGTGGATTCATCCGAAGCGCCATAAGTCTCATCTAGGTCCAGATCTGTTTCCAACTCGCTTCCTTTGTCGTCGTCGTCGTCGTCGTAGTCGTCATCGTTCTCATCGCCATTGTCATCATCCTCGCCTGGATTTTCTACTTGCACATCGCCAAGGGATACATTTGGTGCACTTGGATCTATATTATCGCGCATAATTCCATTAACAGAGTATTTCTTTAGGTAAAATCAGCTTCATGTCCTTACTAGAAGTCGGCAAGGTGACCTGCACCTGCTCTCCTAGGGCATCATCGTGCGTTGCGGGTGTTGGATTTGTATTTTGGTCAGCCATTTGTGGGCGCGCGTCAATTTCGTCGTATTCTCGAGGTAGAAATTTTGTAATTGAATTGAAGATTGGGTTCGGTGATAGATAAATTTTAAATTTTTTGGCGCGGCGGATCCCAATTTTGCGGTGATTGCGGGGTCAATCGAGCTCGTAAGGAGGAGTGGTGGTTCTTCTGAAGAGGCTCTTTTATATCTGATCCTCTCCACTTAAGAACTTGACCCCATGCATACTTATGCGGCAATACACGAAGATCGGGACTCTTGGAATGCGATACCACGGATGATTCGACTCAACTTTCCCGATCGCGTGGTAAAAAGTGGGTCTGAAAGCTTGGATTAGCTTAGAGGCTGAGTAGCAGTGCACCATGAGAAAAGGCCAAGAAAGCGACGGGCACACTCGCGAAACTTGTCAACCTGATGGTCAGACTGATCGATCTTGGTCGCGACTAACTCACATTGTCAGATGACAACGTAACAGGCACAAACTTTCGCATTTTACACTGCACCGGTTTCAGAGTCATATTGAGCGAACTTGCTTATCCTGCTTACATCTTGAGTCTTTTTTTTTTTTTTATGCATTGATGATATCAAGTTTTTAATACTCACAATCGAATTCATGAGGCTGGGTATACTAGTAATATTTGTATCAATGGTAGCTAGGAGAGAGCTCTACAAAAGCGAGGAAGATTCTTTTTTGAATCTGACACTGCAGTTTTCGGAAGCATCAATTGATCAAGGATCGCATATGGTTTGATTCTACTGTCAGAGGTATAAAACTTAATGCACTCAGAAGATTTACACTTAGCCATGTTTAGAGCTATAGAGTGGATGGTGACATTCCATGGAATATGGGTACAAAACAAAACAAAACCAATATTTATTCCAATTGAAGTCTTTGAAAAAAGTATAATGCATATAACACTGCCAGTAAAGGTTGGAATAAGAGGACCCTGAGGTGACCATGCAGAGTCATAGCATCATGCATGGTATATAGAACCGACCAAGCCCGCTGCGCATTGTTTGTGTTGTTTCAGTCCCCACGTTACACTGATCTCCTGCCGAAGCTCAAAACGAAAAGAGCTTCAATCGCCCAAAAGAACCTCCTCCACAATCCTCCCTTCCCAACGTGTCCCCGCGACGAACGAACGTCTCCACGTCAGTCCCTACGCCGTTCCGCTCCCCATACCCAGTAACCATGTCCGACACCGCCGTCGAACCCACCGCCGCTCCATCCAAGGACCCTTCCTCCTTCCTCTCCGAGATCCACGGTGCTCCGATCACAGTCAAACTGAACTCTGGCGTTGAATACAAAGGTTCGCATCATTCCCATCTCTTGGTACCTTCCGTCTATCTATCGGCCACCAGAAACCGTACAGCTAGCTAACTGATGCCAATCTGCTGGATCTGTTGATGGATGATGGATATATTATAGGTGAACTCCAGTCTGTAGACGGGTACATGAACATTGCTCTCGAAAACACCGAGGAATACGTCAACGGCCAACGAAAAAACCGATACGGTGACGTTTTCATCCGTGGGAACAATGGTACGTTCCATCTCGTTCCAACATTTTTTTTTTTTTTTTAAAATTCACATACCCTATGGTGGATTGGGAGTTTAGGTGTTACATGGTGGGGGGTAGGTGCGAATAAGGGCTGAATTTTTTACTTTATTTAGTATTATACATCTCGGCGGATAAATGAGTCATGTGACGAGGCGATATGATGCGATACCACGATGATGAGTTTCGGGAGTCGCAGTGGCAGCAGGAGGCTTGAAAAGTAAAATATGGCTAGTGGAGCTGTCGATGCTAGCTTAGGCTTTCGGATTTCGTTTTTGGCTTTTCCAAGCTGAAATCAAGCCGCCTGACCGGTTCTTGGTTGGAAATAAGGTGCCATTCTGGTGCTATTTGACTGCAAATAGCCGGTTTTAACATGTCGAATTATGTGATAGAGCATAGCCTCAGTGTAGACTATATAGGTAGTAAACAACCATAAAGTTTAGAATCATATAGAACTTTTTTAAACGAAGCCATGCGGCTTTGGAAATAATAGTTTTTTTTAACGCCTTCTCGAAATCGTCGCGTCAGGTACAGTACATGGTTTTTTGCGAGGATTTCTGTCTCAATGAGCGAAGGGGGGTAGTGATGTAGTAGTATTACATGAAAAAGTCCAATGTCAATTGTCGTGGAAAGCGATATCCTCTAGACAAATGAACGAGGGTCGAAAAAACAGGCTCTCAGCAGATGGGGAAATGACAGGAAGAACATCGAACGCCGTTCGCAGGGTACATGAAGACTCATAAGCAAAGGGAAGAAAAGAGCAAAACCAGAGAGAAGAAAAGAGAAAGGATAGCAATCCAAAGCCTCCAAAATCCATGTCAGCCTCAAATATTCGAAAACAGGAAATCGGTTTGGCTGTTCGCATAAGCTCATGGTGGCGGTTCAGGTTTCTACGTACCAATGGATCCCACAGGTCTTGTTACGGCGATGACCTAGTTGCTTTGGGCGGGGAGGTGGATCTTCTTCGTGTTTTGAAAAAGATATCTTATGATCTTGGGGTTCCTAACCACGTCGGGTACCACCTTTTGGTGGCACACTGTACTCATAGACCATATCTACCCAGCTACCGCCACCGTGAGTGACATCGCTGTTCCCACGATATCGGAACTGTACTTTCGTGTAGACACCTGTCATCTCCTTACGGCAAATCAAGGAGATGCGCTTGGAGACTCCAGCATCTCTCATACGCGAGATGAAATCTTTGAGCAGGATTTGAGAGTATCCCATGTTCCTATATGTGGGAGACACGCACAAGGAGTGGATGCAGACGGTGTCACCAGATTCGACGTGGCCTTCAGGTTGTGGAGCTGAGGACGTTTCCGTAACTGGTTCCGTCGAAGGTCCCGCCTTCTCGCTCTCGGTTTCTTCTGATGGCTCTGCAGCTGGTTCTTTCTTCGCGTCTTCTTCCTTCTCTGTGGCAGGCTCCGAGACCGACTCTTTGACGCCGTAAGTAGCGAGGAGGTCTTTCGGAATACGCATGGAAGCCTCAGTGACGTTGATCGTCGTCGTTTTCGTGGCACTGATCATAGCGACCAGGACTTCCTTCGGCTTGAAGTCTGAGACACCCTTTGGGGTCTCGGGATGTGGCTTGGAAAGAGTAAAGAGGCCATGTGAAAGCTCTCCGCTAGAAATCACGATTCCGGTTAGCGGAGTATTACTTTTACGAGCTTTCGCAGCCTCGATTTCCTTCAAAGTCAGACGTACCAGACGGTCAGACGGTAGCGGAACTAATTATACGAGACGTATTAGCCAACTCCGAGTCCACGTTATCACTGTTTTTGCAGTCCAATCACCACGTGCGTACCTTTTCGATCGTCCCCCTCTCCTCCTCGCTGAAGCAAGCGTTCTCCAGCTCGACAATCTTGTCGATGTCGTTGATTGTTAGGGTGCGGACGTAGACGCTCATTTTGTTGAGTGAGGATTTAGGATGGAAAGTAAGGGCCATGCTTTGCATGCCCTGCAGATGAAGTGCGGAAAGAATTGTGACGGCGGGTGGTTCGAATCAGGTTTGGCGCAATGAACTTGGGAGTGTGCTTTCTGGATCCAAAGATGGAATAGTTTCGAGTGATGGAGGACAAAGGAGCTGTTTATATAGTTTATACCGCCATGAAGCGAGGGAATAATTCGAAGAAGAGATCGCTACGCTATGATTGCGAGCGTAAGATGCTTTGGAGAAAGCGAGGCGTCAAGACAGTTGAAGCTGGAAAGGTTGACGGGAGCTGTGTCACGAGCTCGACGGCAGCAATCCAGTCCGGCGTCATTGAGGAAGCTTGGTGGTGGCGTTGTTGGGGATCGACGACTGGACGTTCTCAAAGGGGCGATCAGTCCGTGACAAACAGCCATGGGGCAACACATCCTCCAAAATCCCACAAGGTCAACCATTTGGATGGTGAAACGTTCGAAACGCTGGCAATATAAATACCTTCTCTTACAAAGCAAACTTAAAGTCTCCGCTGCTGAAGTGTCACTACAAGGCTGGCATAAAATACACACTAACGCTTCTCGGGTCGAGCTCATCTCTGGTAACACTAATGTCTCCAATTATTTGCTCGGGATTTGGCTAATATCAAATGGCATAATTAAAACATTACATAGTAGTACTAATTCGGTAATTATCAAGCTTGATATGTAATGTGATACGAAACAAGAATAGATACTTATATTATGTGTATATTTTATGTACATACGTGCGACCCGCATACTTCAACGGTATAGCACGAACAGGTTCCTAAAACCCTCAGCAGTCCCCTACAACCTTCCTAACATACGCTGACCTATTCTTACAAACGTCAAAATCCTCATCTTTCTGCGTCTCAGAATTAAAGATTCGGAACTTCCTTCCAGTGCCTCGCCAGTTCTTTATGAATTCTTTCTTGGGGCCCCGCTTGATAAACTCACCATCCTCGTGCCTGAGAACATAAGATTCCACGCGGCTTAGCTTCAACCATTTCCATACTTTCTCAAATTCGACACGCATCACTTCGTTGGCTGGGTGTTCCTTCTTCGCTGTTGATGATGGCTTGGGTAGCTTTCTCTTCTTCGTCAGGTCGTACATGAGCTTCTTACCGAAGCCCAATGGGTCCACAGCTCGACAAAAGTTCAGCGATGCCAAAGTCTTAACCCCCCATTCAGGGGTCCAATCTTGTCTTGGAATGTACGTTTCGAGAGCTCCTTTCCCTTCGAGACCGACGAACTTGAGTTCGAACCCAGCGTTTGCGCCTCCGTTGATACCAGCTTTCTTCTTCGTATCGGCATCATGAGGACACCATCCTCCTGTTTTGATCCCAGCAGCCACACTATAGTCAACCTTTGGAAGCCACAGCTCCACGTCGCTCTGGACTCCGGCGTCCAGAAGGTCAACGCTGACTCCAACTTTGGTAATTATCGCAGCACTGCCGCTAACACTGATACCCGAGTCTCGAACGCCCGCGTCCCACTCGAGAGTAGTCTTATCAAATCCACGAACCCTGCTTGACTTCATATTGGCCAGATCGAGAAATGCCTCGCTATCTGGGACTGTTGCGTCCAATTTTGCACCGACTTGCGCTCTGCCCTTAGCATCAAATTGCGTATAACCCTCAAAACTAAGCTTCGGTCCGAAATTAAAGATACCCCAAACCGAAATAGGTCCGATAGGAAAGCTGATAATCTCGTGTCTCATCTCCTTTGCTTTCGCCAGCTCAAGCACAGCCTCAACATCCATAACAGCCGCGAGGCCCTTAGTTTTAACAGACAGTGATGCTTCCTTGATTTTGGTAAACTCTGTCCGAAACCGTGCGGCTAGCTCAACTTGACCAGTCGCGTAGCAGTTGACGCACTTGACACTTGCACTTCCCACATCCAGGATGTCAGCTCCAACAGTTGATTCATGCATAACAATCTCCTCCCCCGGCTGGCCGTAAGAAACGTCGATTGGAAAAGTCGGGTCCAATACGAACCGTTTCGCGAGATCTCTAGTGTGCTTTTGTTGTTTGACTTGTACAGAGCCAACGCTTATATCGAGTTCGCCGAGAGCCTCCCATGGTAATTCTATAGCGGTAAGCCTGGTATCCAAACCGTTCACTTCGACTTTGGTGACATTGTGGAGTTTTGTTCTAAGAATCTTTTGGTTTTTAGGGGCTGGGACTTGCAACACCATGAAGAAGTAGTCAGCGTCTCTTTTGTTCACCCAGTCCCATGCTTTCATAGCATATTCGACCTGATCTTTACTTTTGAATTTCAAGTCGATGATATTTGGAGTTTTGAAGATAGAGTGTGATTGCAATAGAGACTTGAAATGCTGTAGATCGACGATAGGGTGGTCATTGTGGGGCTGGGCTTTGACCTTGGCTACCAAGCTTGTAGAACCTGCAACAAAAGAGTAATTTAAAGTTAGATATGATTCCCCGTCTTAAAATCGAATGGGTTTGGATGGATACAACGTACCTGTGGTTTGCGCGCTTCGAAAAACCATGTCGAGCTCCTTTTGAGGCGATAGTCTGATTATATCGTCCGCGCGTTTCCGCATATGTGGCGGTAATAGCTCCTCCTCGGACACTAGTGTCATCTCTTGGTATCCTTGTGGAACTTTCCATTCGACTTTAGCAGTATTCCTACGTTGAAGTTTCGATGTATTTACATCTTCTTCGGAAACTGATGATAGTTCCTGGTATCCCTCTGGGATTTTCCATTCCGGAGCTCGTTTTTCAACTTCTTCTGCGCCAGAAGCAGCGAGTGGCCCCGCTAAAGCTTGATGTCCGAGAATTGCATGTGTGCAAATTAAGAAAACTAGAGGGTTCAGTATCATTTCTTTACAATAGAGATGTTTTAAGGTTAGTATTTGAAAGTATTAAAGCTTAAGAGGGGTTGAAAAAAATAATTAGATGGTAGCTATGATCAATGAAACGAACGACTTGACCAAAACCACCAATAAGAAATAGAGCGAATGTGTAGTGTTTAAAGCGAGGGTAGATCAAAGGCCATCTAGGCCAGCTAGATGTACCTCTTTGGCTAATTAAAAAATATTACAAAAGTAATTTACTCTGCTTGAATGCTATATGATTTCATAAAGCCATTGTTCTGGGAGGCATCTGTGACATTTTATATTATACCGGGACATTGGCCTCGAGACTATCGAGTCATCTCGATAGTCTCGAAATTAAATAAAAGTTTTGACTTCTGAAATCAGGCAAAACTTCGGACCTTCGGACCATAAACTTAATTGAGCTAAATGTAAATTCTCCGGTTCCTTAGATTCGAACGAAGTCTTCTAGAATGACTAGCGCACTCCTTTGTGCCCCTGTGACAGGACCACTGTTTTGTGTTGACCTCCAATCTGGCAACAGTTTGCGTGGTAAAACTAGGCTTGGCGTTTCATAATCCAACATAGTGCCACTTTGACCCGTCGACGGATGTCGACGATTGCGCATCTCCTTACATTACTTGAGGCGCACGCTTTCTAGATCTCTAGTAGGCCTGTGGAGCTCGATGTTTTTGACGCTTTTTCAACCTATTAACATATGGCTGACTGTCTGACTCGCGTCAAATCGTGATATTTACATCATCTACGTTTCGGCGATAGATTGGGAGGTACTCGAGCGCTCGTTTCGGGCGACAATGTACGCTTCCGATCTAGTCGTCATGATATTGATTCGTAGAGTACTACGCATACATACGATGCCGTGATCCCGAGCCTCCTTGAGAATTCTATAATTAAGAAATACGTACGAGCCACCTGGCCTGTTGATGTATGCTACCAACTCTCCTCATCTGAAGATGTCTAGAAACGGCCATTGATCCCGTCTAACATCAAAGCTTAATGTAAGAAGATATAGGCTCTGTATGATGTTCTAGGATGCCTAGCAAACTAGAGCAATTCATATTCCCTCTAGAAGTTTCGCAATGAATATAATAGCTAGCGTGTTCAAGCGATGAACATCTTTGTCATATATAACATAGATATAAATACCATAATTGAATTTTATGGATATTCTAACTATTTTAAACCTGATACTTAACCCTCGTATCATAATTTACACTACGCTAACCTACGCTTCAAGGAACGAAACTAATGAATTATCGGGAGGCATGTCGAACTTACAAATTGACAGAAGTCAGCGAATCATCATATGGTGCCATGGCTAGCCGGCTGATTCTTGAAAACTAGTCTTAGTCCTGGAATGCCAGATATCTCAATATAGACATGGAATACGAAGCCGTCTGTTAGACCATGTTGACGAGTCATGTATCCGCTCTTAATCCGTCGACGGTCGGGTACTTTGTTGAAAACGCTAGATACCGCGATATGCGCTATATATTTCACTTAGCTTGTTGTTATATAAATAGAATTTTATTTGCCGTGTTCAGGAGCCCTAGTAAGGTCATATCGAACATGGTAAAGTTCGATCGAGAGAGCAATTAATATGATAAGGTATTCATCGATCGGTCTGATACACTCTATGCTCAAAAAGCAAATTTACATGGATCTTGCATCGAAGGTTTGTGTTGTGGGCTCGAAGCTCCACACGGAGTTAACTACAATTTTGGTTATAATTATCTCGATCGCATAAACTTGACTCAAGACAAGCTCGTCGTCTCGAGCTTTAATTTAGCTATCGATCACATATCACATCCTGCTCTCATTCACGATCGAGCTCTCGGTGTCGCCATGTCTCATGCACCCCGCAGCCGCTGTAAACATGACATGACGTTAGTAAGGTCATGATCTGAGGGATATTCGCTAACGACGTCTATCAGACTTCGCTTCGAATCGGTTAATGCGATCGTGAACCAGCCCTTCGGCGCTGAATCCAGACCAGAGCTCGTCAGCCTATCAATGTTGGGTTGCATCTTCGGGCCTGTCAGTCAGCTAGCTCTAGCCTTACGAGTAAGCTCGATTGGTATGGGTGGTGGTCTCGGTACCTGTACTCTAAACATATCCTGCCTCAGCTTGGCTTTGGCACGGTCTACACCACTTCGACAAAATAAGCCCCCCAAAATATGACAAACCAGCTGCCAATCGCATTCGTGCGGCACATAGACGAAAAATGATATCAAAACGGAATCGATCTTAATTTATTCAGATTGCAAAGTCTCACCAATAGCTAAGGGAAGGTGGCGAGCAGAAATCCCTCTCTCACAAGGACCGAAAAAATCTTTCGTGGAATGGCCTCGTCATTTGCCCTGCTTTGGGTTTTCCACCCCCCCAAACTGTGTTCTTTCAGCTCCCTCGCCTTGTATGTCCATTTTTATCTTTTTTATCCCACGCTCGCGCTCGTTCCGTTTTTTTTAATAAATTTTGTGGCAGTGGAACTCCTCCGACTTCGAGGTAAACACGGCCGATCCAAAGTGTTGGTAAACGAAGACACCCACTCTGAATAAACAAATTAAGCGCTGAAATTGCTGACTGGTCAGCGACGCTCGAGACCCTTTCCCAGGATAATTCCTACGAAAACATCCTGGCCTTGATCTTGAGATCGATGGGCCGATTAAACCTTTTGCCACGGGATATTCTTCGGGGCACGAGTTGGGGTGAATGCACCCTTTTTTTTATTTTTATTTTTTTTTTTTTTGACTCGAAAAAAGGCAGGATATAAGCCGCTTTCTGATGGTATTTTCGTTCATGAAATCCAATAAGGAAAGGGAAATGTATTTCTCATAGTTCATGTTGGTGGTGTGATACTAAAAAAGCACAAATAGCAACCTCGAAAGAGATATCGTGTCGTATCTTAAGAAGCTGTAAGCACGGAAGTCCATATTGAAACGACATTTATGGCAGGTTCAGGGATCGCGATCGGTGTTTGTCATTCGCTGAAGAGAACTCCTGCTGAGCTGCAGATGATTGAGTCAAATGGTATTTTCGATCAATTGAAGGGTGGTATATCCCACGGATCCAGCTATATAGGATTCGGTCATCCTCGCCTCAACTAGAGATGACCATCCTGTCCGTCGAAGAGCACACCGTATGTCTACGATTTTGTAGAACATACTTTCGTTCGTTCTATTCGACCTTATTTTCCTATATCGTTTACAGTTTTGGGTGTCGCCGCGAGGCTTAATTGGCGTTTCTTCCTTACGTATTTCCAAACTCTTTCCCTATCTAATATTACGAATCATATATTCATCCTTCCTCTCACGAGACCTGGCGTTGTGGTTTTATCCTTTTTTATTTTTTTCGAGGTTCCGGATATCTATCGTGGTTTTAAAGCTTACAGGGACCTTTATGCGATTTTTCTTTTTGGATTATCAGTTACGATTGCATAATTCCCGTAGCCTACTTTTTTTTTGATAAAAGATTTTGCGGAAAAACAGAGCATGGCAGTCTGCATGGAATCCAGGTCCGATAATTACACCCACGTCACCGGTATGATGCCAAACAGCTATTACCCCGGCTACACCTACGACGCATTCGACAGTGATTTCTACAAATGCCTCTGCGAAGATCTTGCGAAAGAGTTGGATTTTCCAGATGAAACCGACCTTCGAAGAATCAGTCAATTGGAGCTGTTTGGCTCTTCATGGGAAAGTAAGTATTCAAAATCTATCGCGATATTCGCACATCTAGCTATATGGTACCATATAGCGCTATTCCAATGATAATCTATCACGCATTGTTTGGACTCAGTGTGTGACCGCGATCCTTTTACCGGTCTGGTAACACCCTTTCCAACCCTGCAAGCTAGCAGCTATATCATATCACTTGATATCATGTGAGGGTGTGGTGTGCCGGTGGCCGACTGCAGGTGGCTTATTAATTGTCTCAAAAACGTTAAAACCATGGTGATAATGAAGCACTGTTAAGTAACGCTTTGCTAACGGTTTTGGGATAACAGCGGATCCTTACAAGAAGCTTCTCCTGCGATGTCTAGATCACTCGATCCCACGTCTTCGGGAGCCGTTGCCTTTGCCAAGGTCACGGGGTGGATCGGTTGATTTCTCCGTCATCAGTGATGAGAATCTAGCTGATCTGGACTCCGATGTTGAAGACGAGTCTTTGACCGTACCGACGGTACCACCACCATCGCCAATATTATCTGCGGCGGGCTACGAGGGAGACTCTAGTCGGCAAGATTCTCCGTTTTTCAACGATTTTCATTTTCCTCAACCGACAGACGCCATTGACGATGCACCTGTTGAAGCCGTCAACAATCTTGATGAGGACGACAGTGATGACGAAGATGGCCAGGATGCCGGTGGTGCTGTGTACTTGGGGCTTGCTGCAAGTGAGATCACAGAAGCTAGGCGCATAAGGCGCCAGCAACCCCAAGCCGAAGGCCATCCTCGACATTACCATCGTCGAGTTGCATCAACTGGGTTGTTGGCCACCGTGGTAACCGGCGACGGCTCGATTATCTGGCATTTTAAAGAGTTTTCATAAAATCCTCGTGTAGCGAATGGGAGACATTAGAAGAAGAAGAAAAAAATGGCTGGGGTTTGAAAGGTTTCTTGAAGTTTGATAAACGAGTGCTTTTGGTGGATCACCGTGCAGCCGTGAGAATACGAGCTCGAGCTGCAGGAGGCAATAACCTTTTTTTCTTTCCTTTTTCGACCAAATATTTTATATCCGGACCTGGTGCTTCTTTGTGTCAGTTCACGATCACGGGACTTTCCTTGTGATTCTAGGGTATATCTGCCCTTGTCAGTTTACAAGCCTTGTTTTTTTCGAATTCGCTCCACTTGTGGGTTTTGCTATTTGGGATGTTTAAGGTCTGTCGCTTCATTGCAAGGAAAAGAACAAAAACTATATTTTCATTCGGGGTTCAATTGTAATTCTTTTCTTTCATTCTCGGTATTGTGGCCAATGGGGTTTTGGAGCAGCCGAATTGTCTCGTTTCAAAACTGTAGTAGTTCTTTTGTTTATTGTAGTGCCAAAAGTCTAAAAACAATAAACTTGAGTGGTCGTGATGTCGTTCATGATCGATTCTGCACCACCAAAATGTTTGTGTATCCCAACGCAGCGGAAATTGCCCACTTTAGCAGAAACGTGATCTGTGCGATTCTGTGCCGCCTTGCTTGATCAACTGGAGGCGCACGGTACATACCTTTCCCGAGCTAGCTTCGTACCCCTCAATCGCTCAAACGCTCATCGCCTGAGATAATATATCGACGTTGGCGATAGCCTGGTATCATTCTCATTTCGAGATCCATCGGCGCGAGTTTATCCGGCAGAAAAGCCTACGAGAAAGTTCAAGTTACGACCAGGCTAGACGACGCCCTAAACGGATTTTCCGTCGAATGACACCTTCTTTTCTTCTAGATTAAATTCCACAAAAGCTTCCGGGTATCGGCTAAAAGGCTCGAATTCAGGAACCATCGTCAAGCTTCTTCTTTTGCGGGTAAAGCGGCACAATAGAACCATCATCCTTGTATTTTTCCCTCGACATCCTTGATCGATGATTGTTGAATGGATTTGGGGGGCGCCGGCAGGTTCAAATGATCCGACGCCGATGCCGGGATGTTTGAGGAGGATTTTTTTTCTCTTATCGATTTTGCAGACGCAGGTAGGTACGAAAACCTTTGTCTACACCATCCACTGCACCTAATGCAAGGCAGCAGCTAATCAGGGAAAATGAGGCATGATAGACTTATACATCGAAAATGCAAGGTGTGGCAAAGGAAGAAATGTTTCAAGATGCAGGTGCAGGTGGATTAGCTGATAGACGAAGATGGGGTTCGGCTGTTCTGGGATTGGCAGCAAAGAGGACTACCCACACGCGCACGCCGTTGACCAGGGGCAGATGTCTCTGATGGGCCGCGATCAGTGTCTCTCGTTTAGTAGGTCTTCTGGTGGTGGACTGATACTTCCTGTGGGGCGCGCTATCTAACTTGACGAACTTGGAGTTCGTAGCACTCGAACCAAGTGGTGATCGTGTGGAAGCAGTCGCGGTCAGGCCACAAGCCGGTTGAGAATTTTTCTCATTGCGGGCTTCTTGTCATGGGCCCGCGACCGCGACCGTGACAAACAATAACCTTATCTTTTTTGTCCTGAGTGGGGAATCATCTGCGGGCAGGCTTTCGCATCCACGGCGCGGCACTCTAAAAGGGCTCGAGCCGAGAATGAAAGATTCACATTTAAAAAAGGTGGAGATGCCGGATAAGAACGTTTTTGCTTCCTGGACTCCGCAGCGGGAAGAATTTCGCAATCGAAATTACGAACCACTCATGCTAACCGAAATTAATGAGCAGAAAGGCAAAACTAAGGAAAGGGCCGTTCTTCGGCAGGTCCGCTCTCTACGGCTGAGGCCGGAATGACCAGAAAAGGGAAAGGACTGGACGGAGTCAAGAGAAAGAGGAAAGGTCTCGAATCCGGGGAAAGGATATTTCGCTCCGGGCCGAGAACTAAGAGAGGTTTTCTGAGCTTCACCAAAACCGTCGACTTTTTTTTCCCCCTTTGCGAAACGAAATATCGTCAACAGATTTCGAAACTGGGACACCCATGGACTCTATTGTAGTCTCGGGGACGCTACGCTCCATTGAATGAAAATCATTGATGAAGACGGTTAAGCAAGAGGAGCATGATCAGTGTTTGAGATTATGATTTGATCAATCTCTGGTGGTAATATATTCCAAGTCGGACAACTTGAAAGCCCCAAGCGCAAGAATCGTCGTCGCCCTTTTGTGGAACCCCCCATGCTCGCTTACCTTAAGAATCCAATTATGAACTTTTCTGCGGCTGAACCAATTCTTCCGATGTCAAAGCGGATCAGCGGCACTAAGCGTGGAAACCAAAGTTTGTCTCAGACGGAAGTATTTCCTTTCTCACTCGATTTCTACTACCATTTGGAAATCATGCAGGATCGATTGCATCAAAGTCGAATCGTGTTTGTTGTTTGAGGAAATTAATTTCAACGGTGAAAAAAATTTCTCACTTCCTCGCCCCTGTCGATATCCCTCGTCGGCATATAAGCCAGTGGTTCTGGACCGTGTGGGGGTGGAAATGTGTTGAAATGCGGTTCGAGAATGTGAGCGAGCGAGCGAGCGAGCACCGCACTGCACGCACCGCTGAGGTCATTGCACGCACTCCGTCCGAATGTCCCGCTCCCGCGCCCGCCTTGAATCTTGAATTTTTAATCGAAATCTCAACTAGCGAGAAAAAGCTAGTCACTTAAACGAGACCTCATGTCTCGGCTCTCAGGAACGGACGAGATAGACAGACAGGATCGCGATCCCCCGGCATTTGAATTTTAGCAGTTGCCAAAAACGACTCCTCGATCTGACATTTTTGGTCGGGGGCTGCATCTGCCATCGTTGCCGCCGGATTGACCAAACATCTATGATGCTTATGCGTATTCTACATTTCAGCCGTGAATATTCGGCATCTCCTTTTGGACAACATCGATCGTGAGCAACCCCACGAGTACCGTATTGAGCAAATCGATCATATATGCATACCCATGGCCCGAGATTGTCTTTGGATTGTCTCGAAAAGAATTGTCAGGAGTGTATCATATGTGATGCGGGGTTTAAATTTCGTTTTCTGTTTACCTTCCTTTTGCATGGCATTTCCACGATTATCCTTGTCACGAAGGCGAATCGCAGCCGTAATAAACAATATTTTATATTATATCGAGATGAAATTATTCACCGCCCCACGTTTTCATCCTATAGATTAAAAGGTTTAAGCTGTAGCATTAATATATACCAGACCTTTAATATATTATTACTTTTGACCTGTCTGTATATGTATACACCCTCAGAGCAAATAACAAGCTTCGAAGAAAGTGGGTTCCCGACCCTGAATATTTCGTTACAGTGCGCATGCCCCGGATATGTCAATTCAGTACATCAATGCAAAAAAAACGACCAGTTCAATTACACTACCTTTCGCTTTGACGTTGCATTAGAAATAGAACCAAATTTCTGGGATATACCAAGTGACCGAATGCAAGGAGAGCACCCAATATCCGAATCGGCCAAAGAGAATTAACTTGACACGAGGGCAGGTGATTGTAACCCGTTGATTTCATGAAACCAGTCCCACGTTCCCTTTTCCCACCCTTAACTAGGTTTTTTTTAAATTTTTATTTTTTTTATTTTTGCCAGAAAAAAATATGCCCGGGAGTTCGAGTCGACTCGAGACCCCCTAGCATGGATGAAAAAAAAAATTTTCATCTTCATTTCTTATCTTACCAAATCTATAGGCCCCGAGTTGAGAAGTAAAGGCCCTGTTAATCAGAAATCGATTACCAACACTTTCTCAAATTTGATTAGTGCGACGTATACACACACGTAGAGGCAGGCCTTCTGCCGTCTTTTTTGTACAACCGTAAAATGTGCTCTAGTGTCCCTTCGTGATCGATAGCTTGGCCGGTGCACTCACTCACTCACTCACTCACTGTATCCAAGTTACGGGGGTAACACCACAGACCTGGTTGGTGTTTGTCCCATTTTGGCAAACCCACCCCCAATTGATTTGATCGTGCTTGCACTTGGTAGGTTGGAAGCACTGCGGATGGATTGATCGCTACACGAATGACGCACAAGCATCATCAAGATCACGGTCGAAGAGAGAGGGAAATTTGATAGACATGTAGCGGGCTTGGAGAAAAGAAGGAATATGATCATATGAGGTCACATCAACGTTAACGAGGGGGCGGTTTAATTGAGAACGATGACACATGGAGCAAGCATACTGGTGGTGGTTGTGAATTTAATTTTGTATTATCTACGCATGGATAGTACGTTTCCGACCCAGCTGTCTATCCGATGGCGAATGTTCGAACGCGTGGTTTTTGAGTAACACTTCTTCTTGAGAACCCAAATTTCGTATACCTCAAAAATAACTATTGAAAAAAAAAGTGACAATTTGGGTCCATTGGACTGGGTTGAAGTCATATGAGAGAGAGAGCTCGAGAGACATCTTGATTCAAATCTTGGTCTCTACTAGGTACATTTCACTTTCCCGTGATTCTTTAATTCCCAACTTTACCACAAGAGTTACCCTTCCGTTATGTGACAATTATGTTGTGTAGCCTTGCTTAGCTCGCTGAAAAAATAACGTATCTGCGAGGGACAGCAACTGCATTCCGCAGATAAGACAATTCACTTGCATTTGCAGTACTTAAAGCACACACAGAAACCTGGAGATGTTCGAATTCTTGTTACAAAAAAAAAAAAAAAAAAAAAAAAAAGGCCATACTCCACAAAGCTGGCTGCAAGCTGCAAGCCCCACGAGAAGAAGGTTTTCGCGGCCTGCATGGGTTTCCGCGGACCGGATGACCCTGTAACCATTCCGATTCGTAAGTTCTGAATTAAGAGTTGGTGGTTGTGGGCTTCGCGGGTGGTGTCAAGGGAACCCAGACTAGTCCCTTCACCATTTTGTCCTCGAGCCTTCCTTTTTAAATTTTCCCACTTGGAAAAACCGATAATCTGTTCGATGTGGTTTAACAGTTGGTAAGTTGCAATGGGCTGGCATGTGGCTTTTTTCTGGCTCATTGCATTGCACCTTCAAACGCCAACCATATCCCAACGAAAATGAAAAACAGTAAGGGAAAAAAAAAAGAAGCTAAAACCGTTCTCGTTTTCGTGAAATCTTCTACCTGGAATCTTCTATCCTTGAGAGAAAGGTTTGTTCCTTCTTAATATTATTATAGTATTCTCTCCTGTCCATTGGCATGGTGTTAAGGAAAGATTGTGACTTGTTTTCGAGGATGTTTGGATATGGGCCGTTGTAAGGATATCCGTTGGGATCGTATGTTTCGACGAAATTGACCTGTGTCGGATTGGCCGCTTGTATCTTGTCGAAGCTTTGGTCCTGTTGTTCGTAGTCATACTCTAACGAGTAACCAGAGTCGACAGAGTGAGATCGTACGGGCCGGACCATGCCATCAAAGTAGTATTCCGGTGTGGGCAGCGTTGACTGGGACACTGAAGACGGATATGCTGTCACGCTCATCGATGCCATAGCATTGTTCGCCGCCTTTTCGGATACCTTTGTTTTCTTGATTTGCAGTTTGATGACCTCCTTTTGCCGCCGTCTATGGTCTACATTTCCCCACCAGGAGGGTCTCTTGTAGTCACAGCTTAGCCCAAGGTGCTTGCATGCTCTGCACACAGGCTTTCCTTCGTCACACTTCTTCCTGCGAAGGCGACATGTGAAGCAACCTTTTGTTCAAATTGTTAATACTAATCGTTGATTGGATAGAGTTATCATCAGACTTACCAGTTCTTGACCTCTTATGGGTCTTCGAAGCTGTCTTTTGGACTTTTGGTTGCATCTTCGAAGGAAGTATATCTAAGCGATGAGGGAGGAGGAGGAGGGTATAAAGGTTGAAGGTAAGGGCGTCAAGCTACTCGCTCTCCAACACTACACAACTGAATCTCTATTACGATAAAATATCTTCTTTGATCAAAAGGAAGGTGGGTAAGTCTTTGGACTTTCAAAACAGTATTAGACAAAAAAGATTATTAGAAACCGAACAAGCGGTTTGAAGAAACCAAGAGCAGCCGCCGTTATATTTTAGACGGGCGACTACTAAAGCAACGCAAATATACTAGGGGACAAGACTATTATAAATGGAAACAAAGATCAAAGGGAAGACAGGGCAGAGCGTCAACGTCGTCCTGTAGAATTGAAGTTGGTACGATATGGGGAGGGGAAAGGAAGCAATGGGAAGATAGAGGAGAGGTAGGAGTGTTTGTTATGTGTGGGAAGACGAGATGTTATAATATAAGGTCTGAGTGCGGAGACATACTAGATTGATTGATGGAACCAAGAGGCTAACTTTTCGGTTGGTAAAAGGTTGGTAAAAAAGGTCCTGCACAAAAAGACCAAAGCCTTCTTTCTTTCTTTTTTCCCCACTATTCAAAGAGACTAAAAATGACTGAATTGGACTCGGTGGTTTATTTGGGGCTTCTTTTTTGGCGATAATGGATGGATCTTCTCGTGTAGTTATTCTTAGTAACAAGTGTAGATTGGGTCGGCCGTCTGTCAAGTTATCTCTGTTGTGCGTGGTAAGGTATGGTAAGGTATGGTAAGGTATGGTATGGTATGGTGGTAGCAGCCGTACGGTAAGGGAAAGCGTGTGCGCGCTGTGCTGTGCTTTGCTGTACGTGGTGTGGTAGTAATAGTAGTAGTATGGCCAAAAAAATAAAAATAAAGTAAAAATAAAAAAAAATTGGCTTTGTTGTAAAGGTTTTGCTTGCAAAAATGCGGTCCCTTCTGCTTTCTTTGCTCGTCTTCCTGCTATTCTTTGCTATTCTCGAGAAAAAAGAGAGACCTTTTGGCGCCCGGAGCTTGCATGAAGGCATGCCGGTCCTGCCTGTGTACTTATATTTGGTACGCGCCTACATGGATGCACTCGATGCCCCACAGACACCCTGGTCCATTTATCCCGATGGGTACAAGGGCAGATACTTTATCTTAACTCTCCAGCCAGTGCCCTCCTATCAGTTCGCCCAAACTTGCATCTGTGAGCCTGCAGATGCGAATAAAAAAGAAATTGTGTCTTCCTGAGAGAATTCAGAAAACAGACGAGGCTCATGCAGCCTTTGATTGGTCCTGCTCACCCTTGCGAGCTAGACAGGGGTCTCTTTCTGCTGAACAGGGGTGGGTACCTCTTCGTTCCCTTCTGTTATTCGGCATTGCATGGGGAAGCAAGCCCACCACCACCCCAGGCTACGAAGCCTTGCCCAAAAAAAAGAGAGCGACGGCTTGTGGAGGAACCAGAGACAAGCATGCTGGGAAGGACGACGACAGGAGGTCGCCCTCTCTCTCCCCACGTGCGCTAGGGTGGTCAAGTGCGAAATTTCCATTCAGTTCAGTCCACCGCCGTAAAGGAAAAAGCACAAAAAGTGAGACCTCGGGTCACGATGAACACGGTTGACGACGAATTCTTTTTCTTCTTCCTTTTTTATTTTATTTTTTTTTATTTTTCCATATTGGAATTGCTTCTTCTTCAATCTGAGCTGACTGACCTTCTTGTTTTTTTCAAAAGAAAAAAAAAAAAGTCCCCTTGTTGGTGAGCTCGAAGCAATATTCGGTATTTAGGCTCGTGAAGGAAAAGCAAAAGCGATTGAAAAGAAGGTTATGTGCGGGCGGGATTGCTCCTTCCCTCCACCCTGCCCTTCTTGAACGCCATTCTATCGCTCGCGTTCAAATTGATTGACGATGTCGAGCGAGTGTCCAAAAAAAAGTTATTTTTGGCTACCCATCTTGGATCGAAAAAAATAGCGAAATATGAATCCCTGATCTGAAGATTTTTTTTCTTCTTGTCTCTCTAGCTCTGCGCTCGCCCAAAAACTTGACTCTGACAGCTGCCAGGACTTGCTCTTCCTAGCGATCCGTGCCAGCTCTTCATTATTATTATTATTAATTACTAGGTTTGCTAAAGAGATCAAGTTATGAATGAAATCACCATTGGCGTGCATTCCCATCTCTGCATCCGAACCCGAATGCAGGGGCTCTGTGCTGGCGTCGCATGGCCATTTGGACCAGAACTTGAGGCGAAAAAGCTCGCACTGGCGAAAACGAATACACACGCGAGCGAAGAGCCTAAAGGACAATTTTGGCAGCCCGATCGAGTCCAAACTTGAAACGGCTTTCGATCGGTAATAATGAGTGCAGTTGTTTGCTCAAGGCCGCATACCATTCATTATGCATGGCCACATGGTTGATGGGGTTTACGTTCCATTCATATACATCCGGCCGGTCCCCACGATATCGATTTGATTAAACTGTTTTCCCTTGTGCGTATGTCATATTTCGGAGTGCCCTTTTGACAAGGGCGAACTCCGGAACGATCCAATTAATATGATATAAAACTGGTCATCAGTTCGTCTTAGTGTGATTGTATAATATTCCTTCGCATTGATTGTTCATTGGTGTCATGCATCTGGCGAACCAACCACAACTAATTATCCACTCGCAGCGAGCGAGGATCATTCATTTCATATTTTGCTTTTCAGCCCCATTCTAAGCTATTGAGGAGCAATCAATACCCAATCTCGTCCCTGAACTCATACTCCCTTAGATTGGGAAGCCATGTACGTTATCGATCTATTGGTATTGCATATGCAGCTGATATAACATATCTGCATCAGCAGACTGTGGAATATTCTTCCAAAATTTGCAATATCCGAAGATCCGGTTGAGTGAGATCTTTTGGGAGTACCGCAACAAATTCGGCATCCGACCTGATACAGGAAGTTGACCTTGTCGGACGACGACTCTCGTAAGCATACGATGGTTTGAAACAGGCATGAACAAACACAGAGTTCACGGAAGGCTCGATCGTAAAGAGCCAGCTAATTAATAATTCCACATTCCTCGCATCCCCACGGCTCAAGTTCGATCTAGACGTGTTGGTCTAATATTGGTGTTTGGAGACGCATTCAGCTTAATTAATACTAATTAACGTGGTATATCAGACGCACAGGAGATCTCGACTCGGACACTCGGGAAAGAACACAATTGATGCTCCCAAAAGCTGAAAATAATACCAGTAACATCTCGCTTCGAACGCTTGAAACCAAACTAACTTCGGTCTCGAAACAACTGAAAAATGCACCACCTGTTCAATTTTTTTTTCTTAATGTTTTTTGCCCCAGACTAAACTTTTTTGGTATTGACGAGTATTCAAGCAGGTTGTGAGTTTGTAAGCTAGCGTGTGCTAACTAACAAACAAGCACATTATTCCCAGTCGAGCATCCTGTTTCCAACCATTTCCAACAACGAGTCCCTGTTTGTTTCCCTGTCTAGCAGCTTGGACCAACTTTTAATTCCATCCGGCTCAAGACCAAAAAAACAGTTAACCAACAATTGTCAGCTATAATATCCAACTGACCAAAAACACCTAAAGTCCTGTTCGTCGGATACTTTATATCTCGTCAGGTACGGGTTCGCATAGCGAGTCCCGAGTAGCAAGCGAGCCGCTGCCACGCTGGAAGCGTCCGTCTTGCTACCTGGATGCGGAGGTATCCAATTTTTTTTGGACCTGCTGAAACTTTTTGTTATGTCTAACCACTCCAATAATTGCTGAATGATATTATTGTGAAATATAGCGCAAGATTGCAATTGCAAGATGGCAGGATTTTCCAATCGTCACGTCACTCGTCAGCTCGGATTACCAACAATTATCCTACAGATTGTCGTCGGATTAATAGCGGTGCTAAAAATTAGGTTGGTCCCTATAAGACCAAATTTCGAGAGCCAATGCACAACAATGTAATGAGCTGATATCATGATATCAATCAGGCTCGGATCGATGTCTAGAATCTGCTAATCGAAGCATTTAGCCGAAAGAGCTGCCGTATATTCGTGCAGCAACGTTGAAAGAAGTCCATTGGATCGCCACTAGATAGCCTCTCACGGCTTCAATTCTGATAATATCTGGATTTGGATTCTAGACCTCGGGGAGGAGGAACAGGGCGAAGTCCATCAACATCCTGGTAATAATTAATTCAATAAAAAATATATTCCTCAAAGGAGCCAAATATTAAACTTCACTATTATTACGTGAGCAGATCAAACCATGAAAGGAAAGGTTCCCCGATTGGCCAGATGGTCTGCAAACCCCGACAGTGCGATTGATGGAGGTCGGCCTCGTGGCTTGTGTGGTTTATATCTCTGACGGTCTGATCAATGACCGAACACGGTAAACTCGAAAATTAAAGCGAGTCAACTTGGCTGTCTCAGGAGGATACAAAAAAAAAAAAGCCGTTATTTTAAGAGCTTCAATTCTTCAAATCTCGATACGAATTTCGAAGAGAGAGAGAGAGACTAGAGCTATTTGATCGTGGTTGGGGTTTAGGCGGCCTTTCCGTTCCGTCCACCCGACTAGACTCGCAAGCTTGAAGTCAGGCGCACGCTGTCCGCATCAAGACAATGCGATAAATTACAGTTTCTTTGGGTAAAGCAAAGGGAAAGTCATCGACGTCAATGTGAGCTCCGCAAGGGACCGTTCGTGCCATGTCCGTGCATGCGAGTGGTTCCCTTCGATGCCGTTTTATTAAAAATTTTCCGTTGTGCATTGACGTCGAATACGAAGTAGACCATCCTTGGCTAGGTTTTGGGGGGACTCAGCAGATCAAACTCCAAAAGAATGAATCAACGGGCTTTTGGCGTGATCGAAACTCCATCGGGATATTAAGATTCTATCCAATTGCGACAATGTGGAAGCGAAACGACCGAGAAGAGCAGAGGAAGCGAAGAGATGAGCCTGCATGCAGAGTTGATCGTTACGAGGTTTCAAGTTTAACTTCGAAGCGCAGGCGATATTGGTGCGTGCGGTCAGAAACGAGAGACCTGTTTTACAGGCGGGAACTTTGGTGTGGATCTCCACCCACACCATTATAGCTCTATTCGATTCGTGAATAATAGAATATTTTAAAGAAAATTGATAGAAAAAATGAAAAAGACTCGGAAAGACATTGGAACAGGAGTTCTCATCCTCGATTGGTAAGAGCCGGGGAAGGAGAACTCCAGTGCAGGAAATGCAGTACTCCACCTGACATGTTCGGATTTTGGTAACTTTGGTTTCGTTCTCTTCGAGATGCAGCATGCTCACAGCTTTAGCGAGACGAATGTTGCGTAACATTGAAAGCTGGAGCTATCCCACCTGCGCCGCCAAGGATGGGAGGGGTTGGCCGACCTTTCAAGGTAATAACGTTTTGAAGAAAGTCGGCTGAACACATACAGAGCTCATCTCGACAGGATGTTCCAAGGAAAAAAAAAATTTTCTACCCTCAAAATGGGTCACTTGAATTCGAGTTTCGTCATATGGAGAATGCGCAAAAGATTTGTTGTGTCAGCTCGCCCTGTCCAGATGCAAACAGGGTAGCTACTTGCCGTTTCCTCGTCGAGCTGAACCGTACGACGATTGCAAAAGACTCGACTCGGTTCTACGCGGGTGAAACGGGAATGCAAGAAGCAAGAGCGGAAATACGCGAAACACGACGCAGAATTGTTCTGCATTATCACGGATGAAATGCTACCTGTCATATTGTGGATGAGATATTTTTCTCGAAGATCAAATTTTCTTTTCAAAAACTTGTACCGGTACAAAGCTCGCAAAACACCCTTAAGGCCTTGGAATTGGTGTTGGACAAGGGTTTTCTATCTTTTGATATCTTGGTTCGATCAAAAGACCTTTTTTGAAGGACCATTCTCGAAAGAGGCAAATAATTCACATGCATGGCTATATTTGACGATATGCATCCGCTGAAAAGACCCTCGAACGAAGATAAGTGAATCCTGTACGAATTGAGCTCTACCCGAGCGGCCGAGTCGAATCCACATTTTGATGCCCTCGTTTTTTTAGCGTCCTGCACGACATCCCTGACCTCAAGTCCCGTGATCTCGGTGTGGTAGGCGATAAAATCCATGATTGGGTAGACATCAAGACCACCTTCTTGTCCTACCGACACATGGTTCATGAAAAATCAATTTGGGGGGTGCTCACGGGTCTAGGATGCTGACAAGGCTTTTAGCCAGTCGATTGTTTCCGTTCAAGAAAAGGCTCAGTGAATCGAAGGAATTTATTTTTCCTGTTCGTCGGTGGCTATTGCGCAATGCATTGCAACCATCAGTAGTCGAGTACTCGTTCGTACTTCGTACTTGTTGTGCCCCATCGAATAATCGTGTCTCACCATTGAAAGGCCTGAACATTAGAATTCTAATTCTATCCTAAACTGACCAATAGTATCAAGGATAAGCATCGAATTGATGAAAGATGGGCTCCCATTTGAGGGATTTAATCAGCTAAGGAGTTAATATTGTTGAGGGTAAAGTTATGCCTGGATATTGAAGCCTATAGTATGGGGGCTGCGCTATGGGTCGATGATGTTTAGATTCCAATGCTGCAACGCACTAACGCAGGCATCCGACTCACTCGATCTGGACATTTCCCAAACGAGGCCGGTTTACCGAGTTGAAGAACTCTGGGAAATTTTTCGTCATGGAGTCTGAGCTCTTCCAAAATGTAAAGTACGGGTCATCTCCTTTTTCCTTAAATCAAAAATGCATTAATGTAGAATACGGTAATTAACAAAAAGTTACAAAAGATTTCGGCTCGTCGGGAGAAACCCGCAAAACTGCGAAGACGTCGAGCACAACGCAATTTTTAAAACACGCCACCAATTAGAATGCGAAGTGTGAACTTATGCAAGATGCAATGCACAGTTTGAAAGGAAAGAAATTGAGATCATCATTATTATAAGAGAAACATTTTAACAAATGAATACGGGTCATTTCGACAATGTCTTTTTCCTGTGGCTTGACTGTGATTGCCTTGTTTTCCGGTCGGGGCTATGATCCCATGAGAGAAAACTTGGATAGTGTCTCGTTCGCCCAATCTGATTGTTTCAACCCTTGTCATAGAGACCCATCAGGATGCAGCAGAAGAATAATGCTGACATATTCGGCTGAAATTACTTGAACGCTAACGGATGTATAGATGAGGGGTTCTTGCGGCAGGGTGGTATTCTCGACGAGTTCGGTTTTGATATCGGCGATATTCGGATACGGTTGGTATACGGCTACTTTGCTTCATTGCATCTGTATACGTTAGTGAAGATTTCCTTGAGATATCGTAGGGAGCTTTAACCCACTTGACCTGATTGCCATGTCTTTCATCGCATCCATCTCCCGGTTCGTGAGTCTTCCATAGGTCCGCTTAGTTCTCCTAGCACTAGATGTTTTGGCTTTTGCTCCTTAAACCAACAAGAATTTGAGCCTAGGCCTTCACATCTAACCGTAGCGGTTTGCTGTAGAGTAAAATCCTGTCTCGTAGATTCCACTTAAACCGACAAGTAAAAAAAAGCCGTTGAGATCTCCTAGATGATTCTCCATAGTAGAGAAATACCCGGCGCCCGTCCCCGTTGATATCTTCCCGTTGGTACTGTTTAACTTTGCGCGATCTTAACTGAAATGGCTTCATTGACAGCCATCTTGATCTGGCGATCTACTCAAGAAGCCTTTGTATTTCGCTCAGAGTATCCCCGAATTTTCTCGCATATCCGCTTCCTAGGTTTTCTCCCTGGATCGATCAGGCTGGCCGTCGACAACTTCTTTGGGCAAGGCTCTGTTAGACTTCATTCTCCTTCTAGCCATGTTGATGGTATCTAGGAGAGTTTATTGTCCCATGGATAAGATAACGGGTCTCTATTGGAGCCTGTGTCGCTGTGAGTGCTCGCTATTTCTGATTGCTTTCGTTCGCTTGATCCGTAAGTTTCCCTTAACTTTTGCAATAATCTCCCGAAAACTCTGCTTCTGAGCATTCTCTCTCCACATTAGCATCCAAAATAGTGCTTCCTCTGTTCATTAAACCTCATCATCACTGTATTTCCTTTCCCGAGAAGGTGGGAAACGTATCCGGCGAGCGTGCCGCAGTGATCGGATTCCAGACATGGACGGAGGCTCTCTTGATTCCTATCCTATTCAAGGGCACTTTGTTGCACCGGCTTGGGTTTTCTTTCCCCCATGACTCTGGATACCATGCTTCCAGATTATCGTCAACCCCTCTTGCCCCTCTTTGTTTATTGAATAGGATACGCGTCGTCGTCTCGATATCGGGCAAGCGATGGTAATGCGACCTGAAAGACTCCAAAGTCCATTTGACTTGACAAAATCTAGGCGGAAGAAACTAACTAGCATCCATCTACACCTCTCATAATTAGACTAGATTCTGATTATAATATCATTCAAAGAGTCTACTAGGAGACGATACCGCCTTACTTTCCGGGTGGGCTTTCAGAGTCTTTGAAGCCTCCACCATACCGAAAACTCGAGACTACGGTGTCGACAGCCCTCAAAGACGACTAAAATGGTACACCGACCGTGACAACTAGGCCTACCAAGTCTCAAACTTCAACTTCATCATTCTTTTAGTATGTCAAGCCCCTCTGTCGGCTTTCCGACCGTGTTCTGTTGTATTTTGAGTTTTGGTGTTGCATCGCCAAAATTCGCCGACCGTTGACTCGAACTTGCCCGCCTTGAGTTCTACTAAAACGAAGCAATCTCAACTAAAGAAAACAATCAAAAGATGAAACATAGACATCGCCGCCTCGAATATAGGAGATGTCTTTCTTCGAACGACGTTCTGCTAAACTTTTACAATTTTTAATAAATTTTTATTACTCTAAAGCTATACTTGTCAACGCGGGAGCGGGTCGCACGTCATCATGCACCTGTGCGTTGGCAGCTCCAATCTCTCCCAAACTGCAAATTAATCACAATGCAGGTGAGAAGCATATAGCCTGAAGAGACAACTCAGCAAAGGCCCCACTCTGGATTGGCAGGAGACTAACCGTTGTTTTGTTTCCTTCTCTAGTTCCCTTGCAGGCTGTTTCTCTATGACATCGTGGAAATACTCGAACATTCGACGATGATTTGGAAGGGCGGGGAGGTCCGCTCCCATCGAATCTTAGACCGGAACTCTTGTCGCGTCTGGTCTCATGATTTCATATGGCCATGCCTTCTTTGAGCTGAGATGAGAGTCAAACTCTCTAGCTTTGAAGCGGGCACGCCCTATGAATTACAAACTGGCTAGTGGACTAGCAATCGAGGCAACAGAAACAGCAGTTCCCTCTGCGAGGTGACGAGACAATGTCTGGCATAAACAGTTCTGCAGGATATGCTTCGAGCAAACCCAAAAGTCCGACTTTGTCAGAGGAACCTGCGCTGTTTGGCTTAGTCTGTATTCCGGGGAACCTAGGGCTCGGGAATGCATACTGAGACTCTCCCGGAGAATCGAACCCCGAGCTTCCCCGTGCGCAAACCCTGCTCAAGATCCACCTTCACAGCTGCATCCACACCCCTGGGGCGGACGGGTTACTATTCTAAGTAACAAAATCGAAAGTACTTTCTTGATGTTCCGCAATTCTGCCCTACCTAGGCGCCCGGCAGCTCCCACAGCATACGCGCCTGTCAAACTAGGCCGAGGGTGTCTCGATTCCGCGACACAGATGCTGAGCAACAAGCGGGGAGCTTCGCCTTATCCCGATAATCTGGGTTGGAGGAAGAAAAATATCGGGACAAGAGCTCAAAGCTCATGAATGGAGCAAGTGAGAGGAGGCAAGATAATAAGGATCCAAAGCGTCGACGAACGTCAGCATGGGTTGTTCATGCGAGCTATTCACCCGAAACCCGTGATCAATTCAGGTTCCTAAATTAGCGGTCGGGACTACGGGTTCAATGGTTCGCTTCAAGTCCTAGATTTGAGATTTTTGGGTCCAGTCTCTGCGGCTTTGCCTCACAATTGCAGCGGCGCGCGGGAACCTACAACAGTGCGGAAAGCAAACCAAGGCTCAAAACGATCAAACTTTTAGGAGGCACAGTACAGAAAAGGCAGAATTGGAAGCGGGTCTAACTTTTCGTCATTAATGATGCGAAGCGAACAAACGACTGTGCTGAGCAGGAACTAGGATCATCCATGGAGTACCTGCAGAGTCGATTCCCTGGTTCCCCCTCTTTTTCTGCTTCAGCAGACAATAGCTCAAAGCGAGAATCCTGGCCGTCCCGCTTGTGCGGACAATTGCCATGCCTCTTTCTTGCAGCGGCGTGAGGATGCCGAAGCGATATCTGTCTGTGGAGCGGAGTGCGCGCGCGCAATGCTGCAGAGTATTTGACGGCAAAAATCGACTCCGTCAAGAGGCACAGACACGGCTTAACAAACGGACCAGTCTCTGCCGTCCTGCGGGGTCATCGGATCGTTCGGACACTGGAAACTCAAAACATCAAATATGCAAATCCCACGTGCGGATCATATCATGAAGGATCTGCTGAGAAGGCCAAGGAGATGAGAAACAGCCGAACGATTCCCTACTTCCCCTGCAATACAAACAAAATGACATGTTTCCCGACGTCAAGCACATCACAGCGCAAACGCAAACGAATCAACAAAATTATCGTTGGTGCATGATCATGGACCAGCGTTTTTCCCGATGTTATCCCGCTTGGTTTCCACTGAACTGGAAAACTGGAGAGGACAGGGTGCCTTGCATCAATCGGAGACGAATCTCAAGCCTTTGCAAACTGCAGTCTGCAAGCGTGGCAGGCGAAAGACATTATTGTTTGGCGGGGGTCGATCCAATGGTGGAAGCATGCACGCCTGCGACGTTAAAGATGAGCATCGCCAGGACGGTTTGATTGGAGGACAAGGATCCCGCGACCCTTTTAGGAACCATTCGCCCAAAAAACCCTGTGTGACACTAAAATTGATTTGTGTCGCACATCCCAAAACATTGCAGATCGAACAACACATTTGCTTCCTGATGAGCAAACTGGGAGGTAGCCGGTAGACACCACCGACGGATATTTTCGATCGGCCGGCGACATGACATGTGCAATTTCCAGGGGAAAAAATCATACGACGGCAAATTAATCAGGTACCGTGCATAGAACATGCATGGAAGACGGTGAAATCCTTCTTTTCGCCCATGTCTTTACGCCATTTCGACCGTTTTCTACAGCTGGAAAGACTAGTCAAGTTTGCTTGACGTCTCACATACCTGCATAGCGTGTTTGCTCTATGCAAGGCGAGATTGCATTCCCGAACCTCGTGGTCTCCCAAGCGAAAAAAACGTGGCCATGAGAGAGAGACAATCATTCCCAGCATTTTTTTGCAAGGCTGTTGCTAAATAAAGAGATTTGCTGAGAGATGTCGTCGTGAAGTTATGAAACATCGCGATCTCTGCATGCGTATATCGATTTCTGTAACAAATTCAAGGTTTAAAACGAATCATTAATATAGTTGAAAGCCCCGAGATTGCACATAGGCTTAAACCGGTAAAGCTAGCAAGTACAATTTACCGAAAGGTACTTACCTGCAAGGAAGCTTAGAGTTGCAGCGTGGAGTTTGCTGGACTTCAGACCCGTAAAACTCTAGGCTCCTATTCATGCAAACCTCGAGGCCTCGTCGATGACACAGTCACAAGACTTGGATTGAAGATACAAATTCTTATGAATGAGTGGGGGTTAATCATCCTGAAAGGAGACGCACAACCCCGGTCTCCTATCACTGTTCACCATAGAAGTGCCTCACAGGAAGAGGTATACAACATGTGTTAAGTTAGATCTAGACTTGCTGATTTACAACCCATGTATATCAAGCAGGGATTCCTATTTGCAAAGTGTTAAGTTATTTCTTAAAACTCGGCAAAGCGGTTTCAAAAGACCCTTATAGCTTGGATCTGCAGCTCCGAAATGACCGAAAATCTAGATGAGAGACTGGACGGACGGGCAAGCATCACGCACACACCTTCTACATATTTTTTCTCGGGTACTAGGATCCTGTGGGATATTTCGCAAGGTAGAGAGAAAGTCCGTGCATTCGAAGATAATAATATTCTATTCGTTTCTACAAGTGATATCCCGCCGTTTGGCCTCTTCGGATCCAGTGACTTGCCTCAAAGTAGTATTGTTGAACGTCGAATTTCCTGCAGTTAATTTATAATTAATAATAGCAGGGGGCTGAAATTCTCTTATTTGACAGAAAGGAATAGAACCGAAATAGTTTACATATTTGCCTTGCCGTCTATATTCTGATTGGGAGTTCTGCAGGCGAATCCCTACAGATATTGGTGAACATGCATATTAATTAATTATTCAGTTCGCTTTGTTACATATGATCTATCAGTATTTAAAAATGTCGAAAGCGTGGGGCAAGAGATGATGGATGTACCTACCCTAGCCTGTCGAGATTTACTTTCACACCCTGGTTTTGAAATATGCATTTAGATGTTACGGGCTGGTCTATTGGTGGCCGAAAAAACCTGGGCGCTTATAGGAACTCACGCATTCCGTCATCACATACCAGTATACTTCACCGGCCAGCCACTGAAAAGAAAAACTTGGAAACCTGCGAGCCGTAAATATTTTGGAAGAGATCCACCTATATTCCCTTCGCTCTAAAGAAAATCCTGATTCATGATAATAGACCGATATAGGTAGTGGGGGCTAGCTATTTCGACGTCGACGGCCTGAGATGTCAAGCATTGAAATTTAATCCCTGTGTGCAAATAGTTGCTGCGGAAGGTTGTGAAGAGCGGGACGATTGTGTTGTTACTGCACTCTCCAACACAATCAGGCAGCCTCGTGGTCAGGTGTGTAGCTGCATATTTGTGAAGAACGGACGAATGATATACGATATGCAAATAGCTAGCTGCAGCATGGCCATGGTGCATCTGTTTTGTATCGATGGTTGGGATGGATGATATATATATATCGTATGATTAATTTATGCATATAGTCATAATTTATCTAGCTTGGAAAATGGCACAAGAATGGAAATACAGCTACGCTTGGCTTGGTATCTTGCGACGTTCGGGAAACACCGTATCGATACCATTGGCTATAGGGCTAATAGTTGATCACGATGGACCTCAATGCGTGAGCCGGAGATGCATATTCTAGAGTGGGTAGATTTGGCAGAATTAATTTGAAAAACACAAAGTTAACCTGAAGAAGTTAATCATCTACCCGCGGTGAATGTCACCCGGCCGGGTCGACGTCTCATCCGCATTTTAGCTTGCCATTACCGATACCCTTTCGATGGCGATTGGTGAGTTAAACTAGCGTTTAGGCTAGGAGGTAGTGGCGCCGAAGCTGAACTTCTTCTCAAGCATTTTAAGCTTCAACATTGATCCAGGGAGCTCAGGTACTGGTACATGTGACTTTCTCATTTTGCCCCCGGAGGGCTTGCTAAGGATGCTCAAGTTCGATAAAAAGTCCTCTCTCAGAGTGGTGGAGATCCGCTTTCCTTTTCGCCATTGGTGTGCTTAGGGCGACATGGTTTTAGTGTGGCTCCTTCGAACCCAGTCCTGAGACATATCTAGCTTTGACCATCGCCAAATTCGCTAGTAGCTGGATTCGAGATGATGCTAGCAAGAATATCCGAGGTCGCTTTTATGAAAATATGTGGGGATAGTATCGAAAGAACTCACACAAGGTTGTTGACATTTGCTTCGAGGTGGAGCAAAAATAGTATGGCATTTCAGGGTCCCAGACATGTCACACACACACACACACACACACACACATGCAGACGTGTAGACACACAAATATGTGGATCTCAAATCTCGAGCTTAAACTTACAATGTTTGAGTTTAGTTAGGCGTCAGATGAAGTGGACCGGCGAGTTGTCCGTCTCTAGTTTTCTGTCATTAGCGTGAATGACTTGAGCATCTCATCGATAAATCCTCGAAACATAGCCAATCGGAAATGCAGCTGATGTTCATGTGGACTAATCTTTTAGATAATTTATCCAAACTAGCGACATAATGCAGCAGCTTCTAGCTTCTCGGATCGTAGTTACTAGTCGGAATGTGCTCCTTCGAATTTTTCTTGAAGTTTCCGTCGGCATCTATGGATCCGTGATACCCATTGATTAATGCGGCATTGCTGCCTGAGCCAGTATTGATGATATATGATATATGAGTTCAAGACAGTTATAATAATAATAACAGAACTCGAGGTATCACTAACCCAACTTGGTAGCTACAAGAGAAATAGTATACTATAATGCCAGCATATATATTAAGTTTAATATTCGACTCTGTAATGAAACTATCATATCGGCTTGCTTAAAAACCCCGTCGCTATGGATTTCGCATGCTTCGTTACGTTACCTGTTTGTAATCTTCTAATTTTACGCTATTTATTATGTCGATGCATCTTTAGGTTCAAACTAGTTTAGGTCAGTTTCTGCGATGCATCTGAATGAGCAATTACCGAAGTAGTGGGCTTGAAACTTGATGATACGGATAATGATATAGTAGTCACGGAGTAGAGCGCTAGGCAATTGTGCCGAAATCTGAAGGGTCTCACTAGTCGCCTTGCCATGCGCGAAAGGGCGAGAGTGAGACTTCCCCGACTTTTGCGTCAACCGATTACTATACTAGATCCGGCGACCGTCGACAAGCACAAACAGGACCCTGCTGACGTTATGCCAAATGCAGCGCAAGTTCGATTAGAATCAGGGACGAGAAAGTAAAATGGAACCTGCTATCACGGATGGGATCTCCAAGTACAAACCGAGATCTACGAGTCTACTCCACCAATATTATATATTTATCGATGGGTATCAAATCTCGTGAGCTAGCATCAGGGTCCTTGCAGGCATCCGGCATCTTGAAATCAACGGTGCTTGCGCGTTGGGGGTTTGGCTTGCAATAACCACATTCGAACCAGTAAGACATTCTGCACCGTTCGCCGACAACGTTAACTTTCAAGGCAGCATTTTGCATTTCGTCCTAACGGATTTTGCGCAAGAAGGCGACGGGGGACTAGTAGCAGAACGGGGCTACAGCATCCCAAATCGTCACGAATATCTCAATCGAGAAGTGCATCGACCGAACCGAGAATTCTTACAGGTAATTTTTTTTGATCTCGCATGTGCACAGGGAAAATGGTTCACCGAGATCATGTCATGTATGTACCGTCCCAAAATCTAGGAAATCTAGGCTGGAGAGAAGAAGAGGGGCATGCAAGTGAGTTTTCTGACCAGGCATCCGAAGCGGCCGTTATGCGGTCTTGTTACGAAGTTGGCCCAAAAACCTCAAAGCCCACAAATGGGATCGCAAGAAACTAATTATCAACCGAAACATCCCGGCAGGTACCCCAATCGCAGCGTATTAATATCCAACTTTGGGTAGTCGAGTTGATATTATAAACGATAATGCACGATCGGAAAACCCCACGGAGTACGTACTCACAAAGCTAGTGCACTCTTTGGTCAGCGGGCTGCGGGTCAATTAAAATTTACCATGATACCATGATAAAAAAAATATCAGATGGGGAAGAGTGAAAAAAGACGGACAAGGTTGATTTTCGTGAGAAGGTTCTCATCATCATCATCGAGGGCACGAGTAAGAAAGGATGACGATAGTTTCAGATTCTCGCCTAATCGAAGAACGTGCATGTTCGGCACCCGTATTTTTTGTTCATGTCTGGAAGACCGAAATTATTTCTCTCTCCCTCTCTTTTCTCCTGTCGAAACTTGCCGTTAGAGACGGCTTGAAGGTGTGGCAGCACGAAGCGGAAAAAAAAGAAAGAAGGACAGAAACACCAGGTTTGAAATCTTGCAATTGGTGTGATACGGTCCTTTTTTCTCACGGCTGGATTTGCGCGGGAGAGCTACAGCCTGATATCTCTCAACAAGAATTGATCTGTGCTCCACTCAAAAGCGGAAGATTTCGCAATCGACTTGCGCGCTGAAGCGAAATGAGAGGGTAATACTCGAAAACCATTCACCTCGCGAACTTGAGACGATTTGGTGATGATGGCGAACGCGACACTGGTGATTTGCAACTCTGTTTGATGACGGCAGGCCTAGCTAGGTCCTCCTCTCAGTCTCGTTTAAGTTAATAATTCAATTGATGGGGCAGATCACCGATTTCTTACGGGGGGATATTGCGCGCAAGAGCCAGAAAAGTTGGAGCTGCTCGACCGGCTTTCCCGTTCCGCAAATGCAAGAAACAGACGGGCGTGAGCGCACTGACATTCTTTTCGTTCGATATTCTGGCCCCCTCGTTTAGCGAAGGAGCGAAAGCCGAGAATCGAACAGGCCTCAGTGGTCAGGTCTTAACAGTTTCTTTCATATATCCGTGCTGATATGATTATCTTGACAATTTCTAATTCGCGTTTAACAATATAATCATTGATAAATGCGATAGATAATAATAAAGTATATAATATATAATTTTTTTTCGAGGTTGGGGCACCATGAAAAAGCTCGCAGATACAAAACCTTGGGGGGGCAACCTGAACAAGGGAAGGATTTGAAGTTTTCCCCTCGGAAGGAAAAGACCTAGGGCGAGAGATGGTGGCTAGCTCTTTGGGGGTAGCAAGCTTTGAAGGAGCCCGTTTTCCATGAGGCGGAAGAGGAGAAAAGAATGGTTGCAACCTCTTTGTCGGTGGTGCGGTTGTATCCATAGTTTCTTTTTTGCGCACCGCAATGGATCACAGCATCAAATTCTGCGGGCAAGGATTGGGCCAGTATTTGATCCAATTGGGAGGCCGGGTCTGGGATATGCAGGTGAAAGCATGGCCCCCGGCGCCTAAGCTAAATATTCCCCACCGCTAGCACCAGAAATGCGGTCCAATCCAATGTTATCGGTCCTCCAAAGACAAAGCAGCGAGGGAAAAAAAAGGAACAAAGAGGAAGAGAAGGAAGAGAGCGTGATTAGTACATTGTAATAGCCTGCCTTGGGGTACTTACTTTTTTTTTTTTTTTTTTTTTTTTTTTTTTTTTTTTTTTTTTTTTTTTTTTTTTTTTTTTTTTTTTTTTTTTTTTTTTTTTTTTTTTTTTTTTTTTTTTTTTTTTTTTTTTTTTTTTTTTTTTTTTTTTTTTTTTTTTTTTTTTTTTTTTTTTTTTTTTTTTTTTTTTTTTTTTTTTTTTTTTTTTTTTTTTTTTTTTTTTTTTTTTTTTTTTTTTTTTTTTTTTTTTTTTTTTTTTTTTTTTTTTTTTTTTTTTTTTTTTTTTTTTTTTTTTTTTTTTTTTTTTTTTTTTTTTTTTTTTTTTTTTTTTTTTTTTTTTTTTTTTTTTTTTTTTTTTTTTTTTTTTTTTTTTTTTTTTTTTTTTTTTTTTTTTTTTTTTTTTTTTTTTTTTTTTTTTTTTTTTTTTTTTTTTTTTTTTTTTTTTTTTTTTTTTTTTTTTTTTTTTTTTTTTTTTTTTTTTTTTTTTTTTTTTTTTTTTTTTTTTTTTTTTTTTTTTTTTTTTTTTTTTTTTTTTTTTTTTTTTTTTTTTTTTTTTTTCCCTGTTCTTTGCTTTTCTCTTCCCAGTTTCTTCCCCTGGTGCGCAGAGCTCGAACCAAACAGAGCGGGCAGAACACCCACCCGTGATTGCCTAGGCTGGTTCAAATACTCCGAGTAACCTGCGAATGTACAGCTACCTGCCAGGTACTGCACTAAAGAGCGCGGGTTTTGAGAGAGAGTTCTGCTGCTGCTGCTGCTCTTGTGCTGCTTCTGAGTCGAGGGAGGTTGACAGATATAGAACCGAAATCTAAGCCAAAAATCCAAAGCACCCAACCAGAGCTCGAATTCGAGCATGAACTTGCTTATGCCCAAATAATTAGTGGTCCCATCGAGCAGTCTAATTCGAACTGCCATCTATTTTGGGGTCCCTCTGAGCGTCCATTTGATTTACATTCGTTTGTGCTTGCCTTTTAACGTCAACCGGTCATCGCTGGGAGAAGAGGGAAGGTATTTTGCCGTTTCCCCTTGAATTCAAACGACATTTCCCGTCCTCTTTCTTGCAGGGTCCGGCCACACCGCGCACTACACGAAGGACCGCTACTCCCTTGAAATAATTCTTACAGCGTCTTCGGGCCAAGCAGGAGAACGAACGTTAACAATTAGTTTAAACACCCATGACACCGAAGTTTCGAGCGTCAGGTTTCATCTTTTTGGACCCCTCATGAGTGTGAAGAAAAAGAAAAGGAACGAGAAAGAAAGAAAGAAAGAAAGAAAGAAAGAAAGAAAAAAAGAACCACTACCGAACTTATACCTTAAAGAGAAGATTACAAAAAAAGCTTGAGGCCCTTTACCCACACGCGAGACGCAGCCTCTTTCTATTCCCTTTTTTCTTTTCGCATTTTATTCCTTGCTGACGTTTGGGGGATATATCTCTTCACCTCTGTCATCATTCCTGCACCCCGAACACGTACCCATATGATACGTACCTTGCGGCGAGACTTATAACCATTCTCCGCCTTGCCTCATTTTCCGTTTTTTTTTATACTCAATATACTAACACATCACGTCGGGTATCGCCTCGGCATCAGACGTGGATATTAGTCGGGTACTTGACTTGTTCTAGCTGGTTGTTTGTCAGTTGGTGAACTGGTTGCAGTGCGGTCAACCTGAGACCTACATATTCTTACATACATACATACTTAAGTGTATACGTACATATAGCCAACATTGAACGCTGTACCGCCAACAGAACCCATCCAACGATTTGGGTACCAAAGGTATCCTGATATCTCTCAATATTTCAAGATTGATATAGTCTCCCGCCCGGTCTAAACTTCCTTAGGGAAGGAGGGGCACACAATTACCAACAAGTTTTACAATACAATAATACTTTACAGTGTTATAGGACTGTCGGCAAACCAAAATGTCCTCCTACCAACATCAGCACCAATACCTTCACTCGTCCGTGTTACCTAACCTGGTAAGCATGGACAGTCGAAGAAGTCAACGGCCTCTATCCGAGGCAACCTCAATCGCTTCTTCCATTGATTTTGAAGACCCCATTGTCCTCCAAATGGCTCAACAAAGACTCTCCAAGGCTCCGACTTACCGATATTCCAGATACGACAACATGGAACTTCCAGAGGATGACGAAGAAGGGGAAGAGGAATATATAAATGACGATATCAGAGAGGAGGATGAAGACGACGAGGAAGATCGAGGCATCATCCCAGAAGACAGTCTTTACAATAAAACACTCCGCATGAACAATTGGCTTTCGGATGGTGCGAGGGATTCCGTTGGATCTGTGAGTGGCCCTTAACATCAATTTTGCGTTCAAACTCAGCCTAAAAGCTAATAGCTAATGGGAAAACCTCAGGATGGCATGAAAACCGCATCTTCGTGCGATGAAGCGAAAACCCCTACCACTCCACCGCTGTCCATGGACTTTGGAGCGTCGCAACAGATGAGCATGAAGAGGACGACTGTTGGCCCTCGGGGACCACATCTGTTCAGCTCGCTGTTCCTCCCCGCCCACCAGAGCGACGAACATGTTGATGAGGAATACTTATCGCCAATCTCGCCAGTCCGCGAATCTTCTTACTCGAGTCCTTATTCACGAAGGTCGCCCGTAGGATCCCAGCACAGTCTTCTACAGGTACCCCAACCGCTCTCGCGCCCACAGCTCAGCGTCGATGTGAACGAACGGCCAGTCAGTGCAATGTCGATTGCTCTTGATGAGGTTGAGGAGGGCGAAATTGAAAACTGGTCCCCGGCACAAGTGTGCGAATGGATGCATGGGCTCGGATTCGAGGATGTGCTCATTGAGAAGTTTCGCCAGAATGACATCTCGGGCGCCATTCTCATGCAGCTCAAGTGGGAAGACCTCAAGGAGCTTGATATTCAATCCTTCGGCAAGCGCATTGAGCTCTGGTCTGAGCTAAATCACTTGCGCAAGTCTCCTGTGATATCGAGCACGTCTCCAAAGCGAGATCTCAACTTTGAGACCAGCTCCGTCCATTCCCCTCCCCTCCTCTCGAGGCATGCATCTCGAAAGTCCCGGGAATCAAAATTTCGCCAATCCCCAAATCTTTCCATGTCGCCATCTTCATATACCTCCAGTCCATCCACCGTGACGCGTTCCAATACCGTGGCGACTAGCCGCCCGTCCGCTCCGGGCCCTCGAAAGCACGCCCCGCTTCTGAGAATCAGCACAGATGTCGCGTCCCTCAAGCCGCGACCTCAGCCTAGGCTTCACGTTTCGGCGCCTCCTGAGCCTGACAGTGAAGATGACTTTGAAGAGGTTGATGACTTTAGCGACCATGAAGATTACTCTCCGATCCCAATCGCCATGGAAGAAAAGCGTCGACCAACAGGTCTTTCCATCATCATTCCCGGCTCCACGCTTGATATCCCAAAGGCACTCAACTCTGCTGATTCCAAATCCTCGAATGGCAATTCCCATGACGGCCGCAGCAAGCACAAGCATATGCCGCGGTTCACCGCACCTCACCCTGCCAAGCGAAGGGTGAGCAAACGCCTCTCCACTCCGATCTCACCGGTTTCTGCGCAAATTGAAATCTTCGCCGCTCCTTCCGTCCTCGGTCTGACGAAGGGACAGCGCATTTCAATGCTCGAAACCGAGTCTCCAAGGTGGGACAATGACGAGTTGCCTGCCAAGAGCCCTTGGGCACCCTCCATTTGCGCTTCCAGCGATGTGTTGAGCCCCTCGGACCGCGGAGACGTCAAGCTCAAGGCGGACGAGCTTCGCAAGGTCAGCGCATTGACTGCGCAGGAACAGGTCAGCAAGTTCATTGCCCTTCAGCATCTGCAAAAGTTGGAGGAACGAGCTCCCTCCAGCTTGAAGAATGAGTATGCTGCTGTCAAGGAATCCAGCCCTGTCTCACCTCACGGTCCCCCATCCGTAAGGTCCCAGCCACCAATGACTAAGGCTGTCCAGAGGAGCACCTCCCTGAGGACCTTTGATAGACACAAGCCACGGGCTCTGCAGATTTCAACTGAACCTGTCGCGCCTGGTCCAGCAAGCGCTGGGTTCACTCCTCGCAACAATGAGGACGTGAGGAACTATCAGCCACCAGAGATCGTGCAACAAAAGCCAGCCCAAACTGTTGCGCCGGCCAGGTCCGTGCCTCAACTTTTGCGATCTTCAACGGCTCCGAGCCCATCTCTCGGTTCTCTTGCCTCTCAAAGCACTCCATCTTTGGTTCGCTCTGCTAGCGTGGCAAGCCCAAGAATATCTCAAGGCACCGCCAGTGGTGTTTCTCGCTCGAATTCTACCTCAGGTGCTACAAAACGGCCTTCCGTTAGCACCAACGGCAAGAAACCCCCAAGCCTTGGAAAATCCTTGATTGACACTGTCAACGAAGAGGCAGAGTGGGAAGATGCTTCCAGCCATGGCTCCGCTCCTCCGTCCCCCAGCGAGCGTGTCTTTACTGGAGAGATGAAGAAGCGAACCAATCACTTCTTGCGCAACGAGTGGAATACCCATCGCGTGGAGCTCCGAGGTACCAAGCTCACTGTCTACAAATCCACGGCTGCTCGTGATATCCTCACTACTATTGAGATTGACGACTACAGTGTTACTTGCACAACCGCTGGATCCAACAAGTTTAAGGGCTTGAAGACAGGGTCCAAGAAGGACTCGGACGGCATGTACCACTTCCAACTCGTGTCAAACAACGATGCCAAGCGATCTGGTGACCAGAAGAAGGAGCATCACTTTGCGGTCTCCAGCCGCGAAGAGCGTATCGACTGGATGAGAGAGCTTATGCTTGCCAAAGCCATCAAGCAAAAGAAGTCTGGATTCCAAGTCGAGGTCAACGGAAAGATGATTTAATCAATGCTAGCAACACCTATCGGTTCTCAGTCCAACTTTCAATTGTTCATATTTTTCAAACTTCACATCCTGCACATACGACATATATTCATCCATTTATTTTCATTTTTACACGGGTCTACTTCTATTTCGGTGTAGCATATATATCCTTGGTGGCGTTACCTTTTAAATGTTCTGATGTTTGCTTACATATCATTGTCGTGCATTTTCAGCGAGCAATCTCTCTTCTCTTTGGGGGCTTCAATCCCTGCCACGTCATTCTGTTTTTTATATTTCGATACCTTTTTTTTTTTTTTTTGTACTTCGATCGCATGATTTTCTTGTTTTTCATGGTTTAGGTTTCTTTCACGCACTGGCGGCATGGAATAACTACCGAGCGCTACAGATCTCAGATAAAAACACCAAAAAAGACAGCTGTGGTATCAATCGAAAATTGGTTTATTAGCGATATACGCAAAGCGAAATACAAAAAGAAAAAAGGGAATCCTACAGACTGGATTGAGATAGCGCGAGCTATAACCGGTGTTTTTTTTTTTCTTCAAAATTTTTATTTGTCATTTTTTTTTATATTTATCTTATTTTGGAATTGCTCACGGGTCATGGCCTTTTTTCATTATTATCGTTTCTGGTTTATGGATGCACACACAAACTTCTTTTTGTCTTTCAGCGGATTTCTCCTAAAAAAATACCACTCTGTTCATTTTGATTTTTTGAGAGTTTATGCGGATTTGAGTTTCTTTTTTTCCTTCTACTTTTGTATATATTTCGTCCAAAAATTGGTATATTATATTCGTCGCCACCAACTTAAGCAATATCTCCACGGTGCATATTTAGAGTCGCTCCGAATGCGGGGTAATCCCATGATCACGAAGCCTAGACTAGACTAGACACTCTCGATCGGGCTCTTACATTTTGAAGTTAGAATAATCCGATCTCCAAGTTGATTAATTGTTGGGATACGATGGTTTTGTTGCCTATATGCATGTGCATCGTACCGAGTCTCAAAATCCCTGTCTTTACTCCAAAGTATCTAGGTTCAAAGCGAAGTTTTCGAGTGGCACGGCATTAATTATGGATGTTATATTGCAACTTGCAGGTATAGTTGACGGAGATCGGAGTAATCACATTATCATAAAATCTTATGATCACGATTGGTGGATACGAAGATCGGATATATGCCCAGTCATGAATATAATATCTGACATTGTGAATCTCTCCACTTCATTTCTCCGAGATTGACGTGACCTTTGTTTGCTCTAAAGATTGCGCACAGTCCCTGACGTGGCTGAAGCAAATATATTAATTAATTTACCGACGTCCGGATAACAAACGTGTATATAACTCTATCCATTAATATATATATATATATATATATATATATTTCGTGGTTATTGTTCTTTGCATGAACTTAGGCTAGAAGGTATAAATTTATCCCGTGCGATCCATGGATCAGATCATGGCGATACGAAGAAGTTTAGCGGCACAGGCACAAAAATGCCTAAATGATTATAAAGCGCATCATTGGCTTGAAGAAGAGATATCCAACAAAAGTTTTTAATCACGCTGATTCACTCAACTTTCAGCTTGAAATTCCGAGTTCCGAGAGTTTCATATATTGGAAAGTTCTTTTATTCGTCAGGTGTAATTATAATTTCCCAATTGAGGCTTTGATGGTTCATATCGGTTCAACGGTTAATATTATATATAACAAAAGTGAAGCATTATACGGGCACATTATTTTAGCAATCCGATTCGTTGATGCAAAGATTTAACTTCCTAACTCTGTTTTACTGTGTTTGTTTCTTATTATCGTTATTTTAATATTTTTTTGCCAAATCGAACTCGGAAATTTCGGTATATCGTGGCGTGTATAGGTACGGGTAGACTGCACGCATGGAGGTTTATCCGCAACCCGCTCAAACCATGTATGTACATGCATTATTACTACTACTGAACATCAATGGTGACAATCAGAAGCGAAACTAGAAGACCGTCTCTCGTCTTGTCTCACCTGCATGTCTAATAATTTCTTCCAAGGTATTCCTGGCCGTCGATCCGTTCGGATGTACTGGGGGCTTGCATATCGCGGGAAATTGAAAACAGTGGGGTAAATGAAGCGACTTGCCGTTAGATAACTATCATGAATGTCTATTAACTAGATCTGAGCGATACGAATACGTGTGGGTGATATCGATATACCACCCTCGTTACTCTTTTGCCCGAAATATCTTGCTAGTCAACGTTATAACACGGAGAAATCCAAGAAACTTGATTTTTTGTTGAGCGAGGAGAAGTTCTTTTTTTGGTTCGGATACTCACCTCACTTTCCTTACTGCACGCCCCTGGGCTCCCTTGCACTTGAGTTGTATAGAACGTGCATGCATATGCCCAAAATCAGCTGATATATTTGGTGTCATATAAAATGCTCACACTCAAGGCCTCCTCAGCTTATTCCCAAGCACGGCCGGAACGGTCTCACCGACAAAGTTACAACAGAACACGAGGTTGGGGAGTAAATTTTTGACAGGTTAGCGTCACACATACATATATTCAAGGAGCTGGAACTATAGCTAGACTGTCCCGGCCGTGTTTTCATACCATGTCTGTATCGATCATAACCCTCATACAATTGTGATTCAAGTATTGAGACCGGGCGTTTACATATCATGATATTATATCGTTGGAGAAAAATCCTCCATTCCACAAGAAATGACCCGACTTTGCAAGCTTTGTCCTTCTTGATGATAGGTCTCCTTGCCAAACGGAATCACCAAACGGGTTGATCACAAAACGGTCGGTGTCGCTGTTAACGCCCACAGCGAGAATTCTGGCCTGCATGCATGTACATATGTGCATCCACACATGTAAAATGCAGATGGCCGCATCTGGTATCTCGGATAGCCCCATTTATATTTATATTGGGGATCGTAACGTTAACGTGGGTTTCCAAGGGAGTACAGTTATATTACACGGGATGTCGACGTGGGTGGTATGAACCACAAGACTAAGCTAGGTGGTATGGCGCTACAAGAAAGGACGTAAAACAAAAAGGGGAGGTTTGAAGAGATTTTGTTTAAAAAAAGAAAAATGTTTTGTAAAGAAAGGTCCCGTCTATCGACGCGATGGATCGCTCATCCTCGTGGGTCACACAAGTTCTAGAAAGGTGGGACCCTAAATATAACCGAAATGATGGCTTCGGGGATGTGGAATGGTCGAAAAGGTCTTTTCGTATAAACCTAAAAAAAGGTATCAAAATCCTCCCTACCGGATCTTGTGAACCGAAAACGAGATTTTTCTGGGCTAGTGAGTATCAACCAAGAGTGTATGTGGAGTCGAGAGAAATATTCGAAATCTTGAACTCAGACGATCTGTGGCGCTTACCAGAGCAAGCTAAAGCGGATTGATGCGAAATTCTCGACTAGAGCAAAACTGACCTTGACACTAGTTGATTAGTCTTGTGTAATATGATTAAAAACCCCGTCATCCGAACGACAGGATTTTTATCAAGTCCTCCAACGCTCGGGCTAGCTGCTTTTCAAGAAAATTTTCATCAGAGGAGAGACGGCCGAACCTGTTTCCCGGATCCTCAAGGCCTCCAAAGAACCAATGGCAAGTTTCTGGTGTTTATCACGATGCCCACTGCTGACAAAAAAGAGTTTCTCAAGAAGGTCTAACCTGGCCATTTTATGACAGAAGGAGTGATAATAGCCAGGCCGTTGATAACACTAGGACGCTATGGTTCCACCTCCATTCCTCTGATTCGTGCAAAGAAGCGAGAATGACGGAAGATGGTGATGCAAGCAGCCACTCGAGAAACATCATCAAAAACTTCGCAAGACCTCATCCGCTCATATCAACTTCGTGGTTTCTTGTGTCGAGATTAAACAATGGATATTGTTTGTTCGGGCGCTTAGGCTGGATCTCTGATTCGCTAGACCAGCTCAATCCTTCAATGGTGTTGTCGTCGTCGGTGGCACCGCAAGGTAACGTTCCTGGGAAGCCCGCTGGTCAAACGTCGGTAAGATAACGGATAGATTGGATGACCAGGGGAGCTGGAAGATGTGGCTGTCAAGGACCCTGGTACCATCTATGTAGACGGTTCCTGGTCCTGCTTGGTTCCTGGCATACAAGCTTGCGTTGATGCATCAAACATACATACGGGGTACAGGAGACCCGCATTGTGTACCAGTCACGCGAATGCTGGTCGAGAATATAAAATTCAATTGAATCAACAGATAGGACGAAAACTTCAAGTCTCTGCCCACCTTGATCGCGTGCCGAAGATTGAGCATCGATATAAAGCTGTAATGCTTCACAGAATAAAATTTGAGCCTGAAAAACTGGGACCCTGTTCAAGACGCATGAAGCGCTGAGATAGCGTCAATCTTTACCAGTTGATTCGCCATGCGATTCTTGTCTAGTGCGTACTCATACGTGGGCAAATATCTAACAGTTTCGTTTCTAATCTTTAGTTTCATTTATACACCAACCAAATATTAGAAGCAAAAAAACGATACTAATCTCATTGCTATTTCTTGATGCCATAGGGTTGCCATATCCATTATCAAAAGTGATGATAGAAACCCATGTCTCCAAGCGCTAACACAAAATCAGAATCGCCTCATGCCCATCTTTCTAAATACATCATGAAAGTTTTATCTGATCTTCTCTCAAGGAATGTGATGAAAGTTAAAGCCAAAAAAAAAAAAAAAAAAGAACGGCAAGGGAAAGGACTTGCACACTGTTCAAAAAACGAAGAACATGCATGCTAAGTGACACCGATAGAGATCTGATAAGAACCAACAAAAACGGTAAGAAAAAGTATAAATTAATGATAGGAGCTATCATAAGAAAGCGACTGAATGGTATTAGATCGAGCGTGCTCAGATCTATACCATTCAAGACGAAGAATTAAAAAATATGGCCAGGAGGAGTTAGTATATACGAAATATCAAGCAGTCAAAGGACAATGAAAACCAACAACAGGATCAAAAACGAGATAAAGATTTTTGCTAACCGCTATGCACACTATAAATCGCTATGGGTGAGGAGAGACGTGAGTCGTAGTTATCCTGGTCGCCATAACAGTAAACGAAGATGAAACTAAGACAATGGGGTATTCATCGATGAAAACAAATTTTTAAAAAAAACGGATTCGGCTATGTTCAGATGTGTATAAGAAGGAAATTCATGGAAATCCTCATAGGTAAAGGGAAGGAAACATATCACACCGGAGTGCTCATCTTGAGGAAGATGGCTTGGTGGCTTCACCAGTGTGAGGGTCGATAGCTAATCCGGAGTTTGGATCGATGATGGGAGCACCGACGTTCATGCTGCTTGGTGGAATGTACATCGAGTACCCACGCTCGGCAAGGTTGACGTCGGTGGTAGTCTTCATTTCGTGGGCTGTTGGGCGGTAGACGTCGTCGTCACCGTCAGCAAGCTTTCGGAGGTACAATTCGTGGCGAGCCTCGTCACGAAGGTCCATAGACTTGCGAAGCTTGCTCTTAGAGGCATATCGCCAGAAAGCACCAACGTAAAGGACAATGGCGATGCTCTCAATGATGATTTCGATGATCGAGCAGACAAGAGTCCAGTCCTGAACACAAAAGGTTAGTTTAGATTGTTCGTAGGGATGGCAAGATTGAAAAGAACATACCAGTTGCTTGCAAACCAAGTCATAGTCGATATCGCTTGCAAAGAGATCTTTGCGTTGGTTGTCCTTGCAAGCCCATGCCCATAGATCGTTTCCACCGCTGTTCTTTTTCGCATTGGTGATCGAGGTAGCAATGACAACCCAAAGAATGACCATAAAGAGGAAACCAAAGACACTGAAAGCGGTAAACCAGATGCTAGCTTTTTCTGCCTTTTCATGACCACCTTTCCAATACGAGATCAGGATACCGATGGCAAGGAGAAGAGAGACGCAAGCAATCGCAAGGGTAGCATAGGTAGGCCAAAGAACGCTTTGTGGAGCCCAAGGAGGAAGATTGTTTCGGCTTTCAAGATTTCTAGTTGCGAAGAAGATTGAGAAACTGGAGGCGGCGAGCGAGAGAACGACAAGAGAGCAACCAAAGTTGAGGCATCGAAGGAAGAGTTTAGCAGCCCTTATTCTGAACTTGATTTTCATGTCGCTGACCATGATCTGTTTAACTTTAGCCTCACGTTCTTCGATCTTCTTCTGTTTGGCTTCGGCATCTTCGGCGTCGTCTTCTGGGAGGGCAAAGGTAGCAGTCTTCGGTCGCTTGTTGCTCAAAGAGGTGCTAGGCCTGCTGCCATCAGCGTTCCTGTCAGAAAGCTTAGCCTGAGAAGCAGCCAAGGCATTGACTCTGCTATCTCTGAAAGAGCTCATCAGTCCTGGTGCTGGTGAAGCAGTGCGGGCGGTAAAGTCTACGTTGACGGATTCTCGTTGCATGATGCGTAAAGGAGTTGTTGGACGGCCTGAATCCATACTATACACGTTCAAGAAGGATAGAGTATTTTCTTGAGGGTCGTGAGGGTGGGGGAAGACTGTTTAAAAGGGTCCGGAACGAATTTGATCTTGGGCGATATGGTAAGCGCGCGCGAGATCGAACCTATTCAAACAGTTGAGGAATTGGGGAAAATTAAATTGATAAGGCGACTTCTCTGAAGTTCGCTATATTACTATAGTGAAAGAGATGTTATCCTTTTCGCGAAGAGGTCGGGATATGTAAAAATGAACTTCGATCTGAAAGACTGGCCTGCAATTTTTCTTCCTGAAGTATCTTCTTTTTAATGAACCTTGAAAAGACGATAACGGGATGAAAAAAGCGAAAGTGTTGGCTAAAGTTCAGGTCGTCAAGAGGAACTTTGAATTGTCAGATGTTTTTGGTTAGAGTCAGTGCGGAAAATCGTTCGTTCGAAGGAAGAAGAGAAGAAAAAGAAGATCAGGAAGTCGCAGGAGTGGAAGACGGGGAGTATTTGGGCAAGTTTATTTTTGGTGCCAGGCAGCGAGATCGTTATAACTGGCGATGTACACACTGGACAGGGTAGAAAGCGACTGGCAGAGTTCAAATGCGAATGCAATTTTGTTCCTGGTTCCTTGCCATATCTCTTTTCTGCGATTGCTGCCAGTCAAAAAGCGACCTGTCGGGCCGGCTTTATGGCAGATGCAGGCATTTCAGGTCAAAGGTGGGTGGTCCATTGATTTTCCGGCGCCAACATGGCTCCTGCGGTTGGCTCGCAAAGCAAAGTAGGTCCACTCGCAGCAGGTGCTAATTGGCTGGCCATTGTTCACATTGCTCGCAGATGGCCTTTCTGTCTCGATCTCTTGTCTCTCTTATCTCTGCTCCCAGGGCAATCCAGCCAACGAAAAAACTCGCGCAAGGGAGGATGGTGTTCAGGGCAGAGGGCAGCGCGCTGACGAATGAGGGGTTTGGGAGGGCCGTCCGATAAGATGGGCCAAGGGCGCCATAGGCCTGAAATAGGCAAATGCCAGGGATCAAGCTGTGGAAGGTCATCCTGGTTGCCGGCCGATGAGCTCGCTGATTCGCCAGAGTCGATTCACCCCAGCCAACCTTTCCCAACCCTGCCGTCGCCTCGATTGGCTATGAGCCCTGTCCCTCAAGAATTTTGTCGCCCGTGCGAACCGAGCAGGCTGTGGGTCCCCTGGCCCTGGTGTGGGGAACAAATCCAAGTTTTCCCGTCCCGGATAACTTTTTTCTTATTTCGCCGATTTTTGTGCCATCCTGAAGAATTTTTTGCAGAAGACTACTTAATTTGGTGGTTGAAGTTGGTCTAAAGCGCCGGCTCAGCGTGATCACGAAAATCTACACAGTAGATATGCGGATGTCGTGATATGGCGCAGTAGTGGAAATTATTAGCAAAGTCATAGAGACAGATTCTCAGTCATGCATGACACAATGCAATGAGATATAGCGCCGGGTCGGCCCCGGGTTGTAGGTTGCTGCAGACATCTCGTTATTTTGTGGGCTTTCCGCAATTAATTCACAAGCGCTCGCTTTACGTTATTACTTACGATCGGGTCATATTGATGTGGCATCATTGCAAAAAAAAAAAAAAAAAAAAAAGACAGCTCGAACAAGAGCTCCAATGCAGGTTTCTCGGGACTGGGCAAGAGCCATGGCGCCAGGTGGATAAAGTGAGTGAAGGGGATCAAGTTTTGTTGCTTGTTGCATACGAACTGCCTTGTGGGCACATCTCGAGCTCTCAACCGAAACCGCAACAGCTCGAGCGGAGAAACATCTCAGCCCCAACTTAACTTACACTTGGGGGCAGGAAACATTCGAATATTCCACTCTGGTCAACCACCAACGGTTGTTATTCTCCAACAGCGAGGTTCAAACAATAATATCGAATAGAGTTGGTATTTCGCTTTCCAAGTTGTTTCTTCAGAGTCTAATATGATCGATCACCCAATATTGTACATTCCAATATCTTGGCCCCCGGTTTGAGATGAATTGAATAACGAGAAGCTAACTAAATATAGCGGGCAGCTGAGCAGGCCACGCATGCAACCTGGCCACAGCGTGCACCATGCACTTCAGGTGCTCAAGAATATGAGCATCATATGTTTCGGGAGAAAAGGACAGCAAAAGGAAAAACCTTAGTCGCCACACTGTGAAACCCTAAGAATCTTAACTTCTGGAAAGACAAGCTTCCGTGCTATTCAAATTTTTTTGTGAATTCTAGCATATACAAAACTCATAGAAGGTTTCGCGAATCCCGAATTCAGGAACTCGGCTCTGGAAAATCATCTGCATCACTGACGTACACGGGTGGATTTATCCATTCAGAGTTCGATCTAGATTTTTTCATACTTTTTTTAAACTTAACTCCAAGAATAGAATCAATTTAAATGCCCCATCGACATGTTTGCTTAATGTCAACCTTGTCAACAGAAAAAGGGCCGAGTGGAGGTCCCCTGCGTTTCAATAAAAAGGAAATCTCCAGCCAGTCAGAACTCGAGGCGCTTGTCAAGACAACGCAATTTGCTACATCTGCCAAATTTGTCGACAATTGTCGTAATCGTAACCGCCCTGACTTGCTCATATTTTTCTTGGGGGGTCCAAAGAGGATAAGCTATTGAATGCTATTAATTTTAATTTCTCCATGCCGAAAAGCTTTTCATGCTCGGAGTTCGGAACCTTCGTCAGTGATCAGTATCTGTGCGCAACCGTTGACGTGACTATTGGTGGGGATTGCTCGTGACAGGAGAGCATTTTTGGAGCATTTGCGGAATGAATGGTTTTTTAGATCATGGATTTATGACTCGCGTTTTTGATTCACTGAAAAGATCGGTATTGGCTTCCTTTCAGTCTCCACTTATTATCCTCTTCGAGACGATTCCAAGTTGATTACGTGGACAGCCACTGCGACAGTGGAATGTTGAGCTCTATAGGATTTTTGCAACCACGGGTCTAGTCTCGAGCCTATCTCCGATCAGAGCTGGATAGGATAAAGAATGCATCTAGTGTATTTAGAAGGTTCTACATGTGTACATGAGCTCATGAGCTTAAGGGCAAGAATCTTTGAACAACTTGGATTATAATATATGACTCCGAAAAGCTTTCTGAATGTCCGAGCGCGAGCTCATGCTCAAACCTGGTCAAGCAAAATCACCAGCTTTAAAGACGCAGTTCGCGAGCACGTGCTTTCACCTGCTACTAAATCCCTATGCTCAAGGGCACCAGAAGCTTAAATTTCGAAAAATAAAAATTAGATTCGCGATGCTTTGAGCTAAGAATAGATATTGGTTACACTGACAAGGATGTGCCATCCCGAAGAGCCTCTCGCGAGCTCGAGTTGAGGCCGAAGATTTTTGAATTCTCCAAATTTAACTACAAGTCTTTTCAAGTCCGTCGTTTAGTTTGACAACTTACCTGTGGCTCCGGGGTACGGGCAGCAGCGAGTTTCCCCGTTATTCGACCCCGTATTCACCAGAGTTTGACCATTTTACCTTTCTGCGGGATCAGGACGGCATCTGGCTTGCGAGACATCTATTCACCGTATTGGAAGGAACAAGTCACTGCCTCAATGGAAAGATTTGCATGCAAGACTTAAAGCGTATAAATGATAACTCGCGATAACTCGCCTTCATGATCCAGAAGGGCCGATGAAGTGCCACGTTGGGATGTTTCGAGTGTTTCAACTTTTATATTACTGCCTGCCTGCTCCAGCACAGTGTAGATACAACATCTGGTTCAATTAATAGTCTTATGAAAGTTAATTCTCGGTGGCAATTACGTGTCGTAATTAAGCTAGCTGTTGCCTGAGCGGCGTAAGTGACAATCATCGCAAAAGGGAAACGTGATAGATGATACCACCGATCGATTTTAATTTTGTGAGGATATCAATTCTACAAACCGATCCGTTGCATTTTTCTTCTTTCAAGTTGCATGATATTTGTCAGCTACTGGTGTTCGACTAGTCCAAATAAGGCCAAGGTATCAAGTACGATTCACAGGATATCATACAACATGAGGAATTCCGCAAGCATTGTTGGCCCGACGGACTAGTTCAGGCGAATAGACGGAATGGAAACGAAACGATAAATGTGGCAACTAGAAATTAATTCTGTTGCATAATGTTGTGGGACGGGTTTTGCGCCACTTGTAGGACAATCGCTGTTAATGTAGTAAGACGGCAATTGAAGATATCCGAACCGGAATAATATCGAAGAAACAAATCAAATTTCAAGGTACCTTATGCTGTTGTTGAAGATCCCAAGGCCCTTTAATCGAATTATTCGTGCCGTGGTAGTTAACAATTCTTGGATTGAGTATCCAAACGCTGCTCCACTCGGCCGATCGACTACCAACGAGCCCAAGTGTTATCGATGTAAACCTACACAATCTAATTTCTCGATTATTCAATCCATTCGAGAGGTTTCATAATTAACCCTTCGGTGATTTCCCTCATATCGTGTTATAGACAACATGTTTAGAAAATGAATAAAAAGGATCGATCAAACATTCCGATCCACATCAGACATCGTTCTGACAATCTCTCTATTCCAGAGCTTATTGCGCGTCATTGAATATACTAAAGCCTGTCCATGCCGGAAATCTAGATACCAAAAAAAAAAAAAAGAATATTCGCTGTGCCGCACATCTCATCGATCCTGCCTTGAAAGTGCCTTTCTTGCATTGCATTATCGCAAGACAAACGATAAGAAGCACTCGGTTAAATACTAGCTTACCAGAGACCCTCCCATGCATCAAAGGCTTCACTTGCATATGCAAATGCATGAATGGGAAACTTTTTTTTTTTTTGGCCTGAAGTGCATCTATAATAGAGGAGGTATATTACATGGGACTTCGCACTAGCTGTGCCATGTACGTGCATAAATATAGGCTCCTTGCAGGTCGCAAAAGTATCCCGGATGAGGTTAAGTGAAATTGATCAAGGAGGGCCTGGAGAAATCCTTGGAATTTCATGTACCGCCTCCAAGTACCGCAGTGAGAGGCGGGGATCCGGACTGTTGTGCCACAGGCTCGCATTGCGAATTTGCGCATGTGAATAGACCGTAGGAGGGGATTTTGATTTATATGATCTGATGGTGTTTAAAATTTGATTGTCTATTTGTGGGGCTTTACATCATGCAAGGTATATCTATTTTTTTCAACTGTTTTATTCTTTTATGTATGTAAGATCACGGCCATGCGGCGCGGCGTCGGCATCGACGTCGACGACTCGAGTCACGGGGAGATATGCGGGTCTATGGGTTAACTCGGGGGAGGTACATATGTCGATACATGGTACTGAGATCATTGATCGAGAGACGGCTACATACCCTGACTCTCATATTTTTATTACCAATCACCTAATGGTAAAATTCGACCCGTGGAACATTGAAATGATGTCCCCCACATACATTGGTGGACTTATACTAGTAATTATGCGAAGTGAAAATGTGTTGATGTGTTAAAATGCCAAATTTCGTTTGCTCGCTTCGGACTCGTGCCGAGGCTCCACCAAACACCAGCGCGAGAACCAGTGACCTCATATCGCCAACTGTCGACGACTTTGATAACAGCTTCGATTCCAAGAAATTGCGAAACAGTAGACACCGACGACCAATCATGCCTTCTACACGCCATATTTCCTCCTTGGTAACCTCTCGCCGGGGATTATCCTCCGTATTCCTCCATTACCACCCTCCGCCACCTGTTCTTCCATTCCTCTATCCGTCGTTATCGCGAGGGTTCAGCACGACTCGTATCAACGGCCGAGACCACCATTTCGACACGCTCAAGGTTGTAGAACGTCTCAAGGGTGAAGGTTTCACGGAAGAGCAAAGCGTCGCCATAATGCGCGTGTTGGGTGATGCGATCGAAGAGAGTATACAAAACCTTAGTCGGGCGATGGTTCTGAAGGAGGATCAAGAGAAAGTCACATACGCTCGTACGTCACACACACACACACATATATAATTCTCTCAATACATCACCATACCCGTCGCAGTATATACACACAACTACAGAATTCGTTCGAATGCTAATATATCTCTTTGAAAAAAACAAAAATAGAAAAGGTCGACTTTGCAAAACTCCGTCACGACCTCTCCACCCTCTCCTCATCAGAATTACTTCAATACTCCCAGCAGTACGAACACCTTACCTCCGAAATCGATAAGCTTCGGTCCCGACTCCGCGAAGAAATCAACCGGACGCAAGCCAACGTTCGTCTCGATCTGAATTTAGAGAAAGGAAGGATCAGAGAAGAGAGTAGCGTGCATGAATTGAAGATAAAAGAGACGGATACCAGAATAGAGACAGAGCTTAGTCAAGCTAGAGCGCAGCTGGAGGCTGTCAAATTTAGTACTTTACAGTGGTTGATCGGTGTTACGACGGGTACTAGTGCTATTATTCTGGGTAAGTCTTGTGCTATTGTCCGAACGGTTTGAGGAACCTTATTAACAATTGGGCTCAGGTCTATGGAGGTTGTTGATGTGAGTGGCTTGGCAGAGGGTAAGATAAATAGTAAGCATATATGATTGGGTATGGAATGGTCTCACGGGATAGAATAGGATTGGAGTTATACGGGATAAGCATTTTTGAATTTTATTTGCGGGAAGCATTACGATGGCGATATTATTACATACCGTAGATATAACGCATGTATTGGGATATAAATTAATGATAAATAAAAACTCAGCATATTGTATAAAATCACTCTGATGAATGTTGTTTCAAGTTTAAACGTTTATAGCAGGTGAAGTTGTCTCGTAAACCAGCCGCTGGGTATTTCGAGGTGAAGTGAATATGAGGATACCAAGCAGTCTCTGGATCTTTGTGGAGGGTTTGGAGACTACTTAATACCCGAGCTTTTAATGTTAGGAAGGAGGCTAGCTATAGTCAATCGTGAAAGAATTTTAATTGAAAAAATACTATTTGAAAAAACCTTATTTGAAAAAAAGATTCGTCGGTTCGTCACCACAGTGAGCCCTAGCTCTGATTTTGGGGTTACACTGGGGAGCGGTATAACTCCCTTGAAGCAACGGAATGTGCTATCGGTTCCCCAATTTTGTCACGGCCAGTCCATTTTAGGCGGATTCGATGGCCGCACCATCGCGCACTAGTTTTACCATTTCGAAATTTTTTCAATAAACTAGCTTATTCCGGTGTATTTCTCGAAATTCTACAGCGGAACCGAAGCAACGTTACCATGGATAATAGGTTTCAGCTCGCAACTATAATTCAAGTAAGCTTATAAGATCGATCTCCGCTCACAAATCAACGGTTGTTTTATAGTCCAAAAGACGGTCGGTTGCGAGATGGGTTCAAATTATATTAGGCTAGGCTCGGGCAATTTAATCTGCGTAGACTACTGTCGCAAATGTGGCCATTGGGTCGGGTAGCTAAGTGAATATCGATATATCAATACCTTGGTTGTTGAGCCCTCGACATCGAGGTGGGCCGGGATTTAATTAAAAATCGATTCGAGAAACCGAATTCGATTCGAGCACTGAAAATGTCTTTGCTAGATTTCTCACGCTCAGTTTCGAGATGATTTCGAAATTTCTTGTTGAATCATGTTGAGACACGCCTAGCTAGGTCGGTATCGCAGCTTTAGTTCGCAAAGTGGCGATTTATCGTAGATGTATTGTTCTATAGCTTCATATGTATCTGAGCTCCCAGGAATTATAAATACGCAGGCCTGTGTCGGTGTCCTATCATAATCATCAATCATCAATCATTCACATTACATCAACATTATCAGGCATCTACATCTTCAAACCACGGTTAATATCGCATAAAAATACAAACTAGCTCCTCATATTTCAAAATAACCATCAAAGTTCATACCAATAACATAGAATGAAGATCACCAAAGCCTTCATCCTCCTCTTCACCGCCGCGGCCTCTGTTTCCGCAATCCCAGCACCAGCCTCAGTCGCAACAGAACAAGAATCCAATGCTGTCCATCTCACCCGCCGCAGAATAGATGCCGCGAGGGCTCATGATGCTATATTCATCATAATAAACAAGTCGTGCGACGCCATGCCGAAGTGTAAAGCCGGTAAGAAGGAATTCGCGAGTGAATTGTTCGATCAGATCAATGCCATATTAAACGACTACACCCCATCGTCGATGGAGGATGTGGAGGATTTGAAAAAGTATATCGCTGCTCACGCCAAGGAGATCGTGGAGAAGGCGATGGCCAAAGTCCATGAAGTTTCACCACCAGGCTTTGTGGATACGCTGGCTCAGGCGGTAGCTGACGTCATGGGAGGTGTTTAGATGGTATTTAAAATAGCCAGCTAGTTCTGGGTATAGGAGGTGGTTTTCACATGGGGTTATAGTTATGTTTTTATAGAATTAGAACTGTTTGGTCTCGTGTATATAGACTTGGATATTTATTTGCTGATTTGGGTATAATTTTTTGATTATTTTTTGATTAAATAGAATGCGCATCAAAACCACATTCTCTTGCAACTTTTGTCTTCTCTCGAATAATTGATTATTCAAGGATAGTCACTAGCCTTGTGCGCAACTTTAGGTCCACCCACAACGATTGGTCTACCCTCGGGTACTTTACGTTGTTGGACGACTTTAGGGGCCTCCATGCCGACTTTAGGACCTTCCACGGTTCGAGTATGATCTGAATCTTCCTCACGAAGGAGGAGAATCGATGTATCTAGCGGTAGCTTTTCACCCAGCCAAATGGCATTGACGGTATGATCGTGCAGTTCGTGACCGGTGTTTGGGTGGACGAGAACAGACAGCGGACCACGGTGAAGCATGAGCCAAGGTATGAATGCGCCGAATTGCGCGGGAGTGAAGAGGTTTACCTATATTAGGTTTTTGATAAGCATTAATAAGTGAGGTTGGGAGAGTCTTAACCCATTTGAAAGGGATACTTACTTCGAACATGGCAGTTCTTAGGGTCGGTGAATCAAAAGGTTAGTATTATTATCAGAGCGTTATTATATGGAGCGTTAATACATACAAATGGGGACCTATCTCGAATATAAATTGTCAAGATCAGAATAGTTCATCAAAGATATTTGAATGCTTCTGCAGGCCTACTTACCAATAGGCCTTTCCCAAAACCTGTAAACCCTCAATTCCGGAACTAGATATCAAACCGCATCAATAAATCAGTACTATATATAACGAATGGCAAGCTTTAAGGCGAAACAGGGATATAAATATATTGATACATTCATATCGTATTCTCTCCCAAAGACTTCTTGCGAATTCTTTTTGCTTCCTGTTTGGTTCGTGGTAGTAAACGTGCACGTCGAATGCCGCTCTACCAGGACGCTTGTCTAGTGGGTCCGAGAATTCCTGGTAAGTCGAAGAAAGCGACTCGGCAGGTGGGTTTTGGAGGGATTTCCCGTCAGGGTTTGTGGTTGTGGGGAGAGCGGGGAGGGAAGCGTATTTAGTGCCTTCGATGAGAGAGGGATATGCGGGGGCAAAGTGAATCAAAGCCATTTGTTTTTGCCGAATATTACGATCAATATTATGAGCCCGTGGAATTTTCTGAATATTTGATAGATTACTACTAAGTATTTATCTGATCGAGAGATAGATTGTTGGTTATGTAACTTGAGAAAGTATCCAGATATATCCTTTATAGAACACTTAGAAGGCGGGGGGTTCAACATGCAAAGAGGGTAACGTAACATAATTATATATTTGATTATCAAGCTTTTTTTTGTCACACGTGACCTCAAAAACTGGAAGCTCTGGTTATCGATAAAGTGATCAAATCGGCTTAGCAATTGGTTTCTGCCTTGGTTAGAGTACCTACTTAGGTAACGTGCGACTATGGTAATTGGGGGTTGCGAGTTTCTCGCTTTGCGGGTTGAAGGAGGAAGGTCGTATTTGATACGCTGCATGGTACGCGTGTACGTACGCGAGACAATGCAGTATTGGTACCAAATCACCTTAATTCACATACATCACTGCCCTTTCTCTTCGGTATCGCGACTGTATTGTTCTCTTCGTGCGGAACTATATGGTATGTTCGAATGATCAAAAACGACGACGATGACGGTGCCGTGATGATATGGTATGCACCTCGGGAAGAATCGCCTTGGCTGGCCAGCTGGGCATCTAACTTCCGAATCCGATCGGACGGATCCATCGAAAGCGACCCACTTTCAAGGCTATTGAGTGAGGACGTCTCCGCCGGAATTAAGGAATGGCGAGGGATGGTGAGGAATATGACAGGGCTATTTCAGCTGCGAACTGTGGTAATAATAGTTGGCAGGCCCCCCCAGCCTCCCCCTTTGATTCAGCTGTCATCGTTTCTTGGACAATTGAGTATTCGGGTGACGAATCTCATTTGTCTTTACCTTCTTGTCTTCATTCAACGTTACTACTGCCAAGTCGACCATCATCATGGCGGTCGGCAGTCATCGTTGACGAGACGCCAATTAGATCTTTTGTTTCTCTTACGTTATCGTCGCAGTCCCCAGGCTTGTGTTATCGTCGCATATACAGCCAAGGGGGGCTCGTTGATACAGCCATATCACCGACCTCATCTCCCGACATCACCGTATTCAATTATCAACGGATCGAAGAGTAGACCATAGTAGTCAGTAGGAGGGGCTGTTACCCTTTCCACCCGATTTGCAACAATGCATGAAATCGCAGGCAATATCATCCGGTTCTCCAATAATACGGGTAAGTCCATATCTACACATATATGACTACCATTGCACTAAACAACCCGGACGCTAATAATCTCACTCACTTTTGTGTATATATAGCGGGCATGGAAAAAATCCTCAAGTGCATGATCGGTCTGCTCATAATTCCTACCACGAAGACCTTTCGAAAAATCGCTCCGGTCTCCCATCGTGTCCGTTGTAAATGCGAGTACGCCTCCAAGGAACTCCTTATCGCCAGGAAAGTCGTCAAATTCCTATACGTCCTGGATGCTGGATTGAAGGCTCTAGATGCTCGCAAGAGCCGCAAGGGTGGAGTCTTGAAATGGCTTGTCGTTGGCAAGTGGGCTTGTGCCTTTGTTTATGCTGCGAGTGAGGCCATAACTATCGTATGTTCTATAATTCCTGATATTCAAATTAACTGATACCATACCGGATATTCGTTTGATGATATAAAAGAAAAATACTAACCAGTGATGATATTCTCTTAGCTCCACCACATGCGTGTCCTCAATAGTGCCAAATCATGGTGGGCCAAGTCTGCCAACCACAAGGGTGCCAAATTCTACTTCGTCAGCATCTGCTTCTCAATCATGGCTTCTGCCTACCAGCTTTGGGAAATCACCACCGCCGAACACCAGCTCAGAAAAGAACGGAGACGTCTCAAAGCCCAGAAACACGCACACGCCATGGCCGTAGGCACTGCCACTGCCTATGCCGTTCATCACTCATCCTCATCCTCTTCCAGCGACTACTATTCATCCTACTCTTCGTCTTCCTCATCTTCTGATGACGATGATTATCGTCGTCGCAGGAGACGAGAACAGGAAGCCGCTAGACGTCGGGCCCTTCACCAAGACCATGTGTACCCAGCTGCCGCTAGCCCCATCGAATCTGTATCTTCTGCCGCATCACCAACTCTGAACCCGACCATCCTCAATGCTGAGGCCAAGCTCGCTAATGCTGCTGATTGGGAGCGTCAGAAGCTATACGTCGACGCCGCGAAAACTAAGCGAACCGTCCTTAGTACGGGATCTGTTGTGACTCAACTCATGGCTGACTGTTGTGACCTGGCCATTCCAGCCCACAAAGTTGGCTGGTATGAGAATAAAGAGGCCGTGGGCGCCGCCTACCTCATCAGCAGCTTGCTCGCTGGATCGGTCATCTGGGGTCGTGTCAATGCTTCTCACAACGAGGAACACAGGAGAAAGAGCCACACCATCCATATGGTCAACAAGGAAACTTACAACATCCATGTCGATGAAGAAGATCGAAGAACCGGAGGTGCTTCTAGTTCGAAATGGGATAGAACAAAGTCTGAAACTAGACTCGATACCTCTGTTCACACCGAGAGAATCAACACTAGCTCCAACGTCCATAGTACCTCCGCCCACAGAACTCATAGCGCCAGCGGCCGAGTTCAAGGTACCAGCTCTTCTTCCAACCTCGGAACCACACTTCTTGTCGGTGCCGCCGGTGTCGCAGCCGGGGCAGCCGTCGCCAATGCTGTCAACTCCAAGAAGAAGACCGGATACGGTGGATGGTCCTACGATGCTAACCAACAAGACGGCCTTCATACAACCGATTGGAACAGAACCCACGGCGGCGGCCACGCTTCCTCTTCTCATACTAGCACCCAATACGACGTTCAGACGACCCAGATCAACGACCAGCCCATCCAGATCGTTCAAAATGACGTGTACGATGTCACCGTCTCGGGTAGCTCCAAAACCGGCAATAAAATAAAGGACCTTTCCTCCCGTTTCGGCAAGAAATCAAACAACTCGAATTCAGTCCAAGTCGTCAAAACTGAGGTTTATAATTCCGGGGCTTTGGAAGGAAAAACTGGGGAGATCATTCAGGACTTGGGGATCGTAAAGATCGGACCTGATGGGAAGCCAATCGTGGAAGACTCACAGGCTATGATTGATATGATCAAGAACGCGAAAAAGGCGAGCGATGCGGATGTGGCGGCTGGGGGAACAGGACAGATGCAGTTCTCTAATTCGAGTACTGCTGTTGAAGGCGGTGTGACAAAATATACTACTACGACTGTTCATCGATTTGAGGAGACCAGCTCTTCAAGCCACCAGCAGCAACAACAGCAGCAGAGTAGCAGTAGCTATAATACGAGTGGGGGGGTACAGACCCAGGGTGAGGCTGCGTCGTATTATAATAACACCATGTAGTCGGCATGTGTGCCCAGTGCTGTGGAGTAGGTATACCATTTCTTTCGATGTATTTAGCTAGGGTTTTTTTATGAGTATATGCAAAAAAAAATCAATGGTAGTGTCTTGTATTTCAATTTATGAATCCCCAACAGTGATTTATATTCGACTATCAAACCCTTTCCGAGCCACTTTAACAAGTAAACACCCATATTTTTGTCTGATTTATGCAACGTAGGGTTGGTAAGTACTTAGTTATCATGCTGTAGTGAGTGGAGCGAACTCTCGGGTCTTATACATACGAAACCAACACTTCCTTCAATCTCAGTTGCCAAAAAAGTCGTCACTATCGAGGTGTTGTGCGTATTGAGGTGTTGATGTATGGAGATCAATGAGTCTCTCTGTCTCGGCACTAGGATTTCTCTCATTCGTAGATTGAGAATGGAACTTCATCACATTCACATCTTCTCTCACAATGACGACAACTTATATCGAACTCAGTCACACTTTAGAGCATTAAGTCAAAATATAAAATCAACCATTTTATTACTATATTTTTCAATATCTCTTCTTTGTTCGAAAAAATACGATACTACCGCAAATAACTTACTCGTTATTTATACCATAATTGCTTCGTGCTTCACAGACCTGTTACGAGACAGCTACGCGAGTAAGTCGATTTCCTTATCAGAATGTCGAACATTATTAGTTTTATCTTTCACCCCCAATTCTCTCATATATATATCTCATATTCTCGAATTATTTGGATTAACATGAGATGTATGTTTGAAATGTAGGAGCGCTTCGATAGTTTGATCAGTCAGAATGAATACAAGGAAACTTATAAACGGATGGCCTTTCCAGCTCTAAAGGTTGGACGCATGTTAAGCAGTCGTGGCATATCAACTAGAATTCCGCTTGTTCGCCAGACAGGCAAGCTAGTCGGAGAAGAGGACCTACAAGCGGGAAGGCTAGGACCGATTCTACTTAACACAAATATATTGACACCAATTTTGGACGTGTATATGAGACCGTCAACTGTGCGGCCCCTGGCGACATGGCTCGCCACTGTTCTTGCAAAATTGCAACCAGCCACATGTCAATTGGGCTTGATAGAATACTTGTCAAGCCCTACTGTGAATATGAAAATGTCCGAGGTAAAGATATTGAAGATGCTTTTCCAGAATAATATCAAATTGCTGACAGGTGACTACAGGAGCGACGAGAAAGCAGCGAAGCTTTCTCTCAAGCTTTTCGAACGGCGGCATCGAGCGATGTTGCCGACCCATCCAAGTTCCCCACGATAGGAAGATGCCAAACTTAATGTCCTGGAGTGTGAGTGCTAAATTTAATCTATTATTGCAAAGTCCACACACGGAAAGCTAATAACCACTGTCTTGATATAAATTAGGGTGGTGCCACTATAAAATGTTCACTGGAAGGGACCTCTGCCTCGCATGTGAGGGGCATGTCCAAAGTTACGCCTTCTCTTGCTCTCTTTATTTTATTCACCTACCCATTCATTCATCGATTAATCTGATTTCCTTTCCATGCTATTATGTTTGATAGGGAAAAGGAGATGAGGATCAGGAAGTTGAAATCGTGAAATTAGAATGAGAACCGCTTCATTCAGTTACTACTTAAATGGATACTCACGAACCTATACATCTTGTCATTAGATTACACTCAAACTTGTCATTCCTCGCTCTTTGAAGCTAGTTGTTAAGCTTAATTCGCTTATAAGCCAATTAAGTTTATATCACTCATTAAAATAATTACTATTTCTTAACCTCGATTGGGCGCATGGGAAAATGGGAGATAGCGCAGGGTCTTGATTGGAACGATACTATGTTAATATGAGCTCAAGGCAATGCGGTTTTAGGTTGTCTCGTAAACCAGCCACGCAGCACGAAGGTTTTAGGTTTTAGGTACTCAAGTGAAGTATTCAACTAATAATCGATAATATTCTCAAAACTAGCATGGAGAGAGTGAACGTGTTTCGGTTGAAAATGAGTAGTATAGCTTAAAATAGAAGCCTTTATGATCCTCAGAAAATCCTAGTGTTGCCATTGCATTTTTCTCGACTCATCCCACAAGGTGGGTAACCCGCATATCTTAACAGTTCCAGTTTCCGACCCTCTCCGAATTCAATCCCACGGCTGGCCGAGTTCCACATCCAGAAAATATTCCATAATATACGAGATACGACTGTAGGTAAATGACGCCCACCCGAAGAAGTATTGGTAGCCATTTTTGAAGCCCAAAGCTGTATTGTGATCATCTGTTTTTCACTATTTGAGCTACATTGAACACATCTAGGTATCTTCTTGCATTTTTTTGTGTTAGAGATTGGATTGTAACAACTATTTGAACTCACAGACGTCTGCGGACCTGAGGTAGCTATGACCCTGCCTGTCAGCATCTCACTCCAACGACTACAAAATTATCCTACCATATGTAAGCTGACTTTTTTATATTCTAGCTCTTTACAGAAGCTAGGATGATCCATAGAAATATAATCAGATTTTGGCTAAAACCAAACGATAAAACTAAACCTTATAACATGAACACGCTAAGGTCAATTAACATTTCCCGAAAATACTCCTCCCAAACGGTCACATCAGCCTTTGTTCGAGAATTTAAAGCGGACAATATAAATTTCACACGAGGAGGTATCATCAAATTAGACAAGTCTTCCGTAAACCTATCCTACGCTGAAATGTTCGATACGTATTCTGGGAAGGATAAACTCTACAACAACCTGGTTGAATTTCGAGAAGATGATTATATTGGACCTGACGAAGAGCAACTTTCTAAAACGTCCTTGGAATCGTTATATCCTTCGTCGAATAACGCTTGGCGTACGAAAGCAGCGCTTCGCAGGTACGAATGGTACAAAGTATACACGATTTGGGAGGCATTACATTATCGTTCTCCGATTTTCAGAAAGCTGATGCAGAAGGAGGAAGAGTTTCATTCGGGGCCAGATTTCCGCTGTCAGGAAGATACTCTACAGTATTCTGACTTGTGGTTGATATTTAAATTCTTCTATCACTGGGGAATGGTAGATCGTGAGGGTGTGGATAAGTTGCCAGATCCAATTTTATACCGACAGACGTCTTGGTATATATCGCATTTATGATTCTGTGCTGGTAACGACCTAATTTATAAATTGACCACCAGAGGATATCAAGTTTCATTTATTTATTGCAACGTGAAATCCTGAAATTGGTGAGGAAACTTCAAGTAACAGAGTTCACCGAAGAATCCCTACAGACTGGAGGAATTTGGGACAGGATATATTTGTATCGATATTAGAGTTCCAAAGGCATCCCAGTTGAATATTATGATCGCACAAAATCGAAATGACATTAGGCCATGTTAACTAACCTTATATAACTGAAATATTTATATTAACCAAACGTTCATGCGAAATGTTATTTATTTGAATATACTTGAAAGCATAATTTTTTAAAAGAAAAATCCCGTATATCTATATAGAAGCAAATGAATCGGCCGAGGGTCTTGCAAGCTGGTCATCAACATTGCACTGTTAGCCCTAGACTAATCCAAATGCACGACTCGTAATCCTTTTTGGGGAACATCTCGACGGGCCCTTCCAAGGGACAGGATATCCGCCTTTATAGCTCTAACAAGACACTCTATTGGCACTAAGCTCCAGGCATTGTCTTTTATTTCTGAACCATCTAGATCTCGTATTGGTGTACAGAAAATATTCGAATCCGTAACCAAGGGTCAGGAAATATATGTCCTTCAAGAGCGCCCCCCGCAAAATGAAACTTGCTGTACTAAAAAAATATTTTTGACTTGAAGTATAGAATGGGATCGGACTCAATGCTCCAAGTGGTGTTCAGCAGAAGCTATAACCGTCTATGCATGCAACAATAGACGCAGCAGCATGCATGATTAACACATACATGCATTTTAACAAACAAGGCTGTAGTTTTTTGATATTTGATTCCCCGCTTTCGAGTGGATGTCGAATATCCAGGCGTTTTTTATTGGATGTTTTAGTAACTGAGTACGAACTTGGTCATATTAAGAAATTATCTCAAGTAAAGCGATGTTTCTACCCCGCTTTGAAAGTATAAGTTACTCGTAACTTTCCATACATCAATCCATATCCCTTTGTTACCACTGAATTAACTGGAAATCAACGAGCCAGCTAAACAGTCTCAACATTTCTGTGTGGAATTATAGAACATGGAGGATGACACGACGCGCGATCATACTGCGACGGATAGCAGTAGTGGTGATTCAGATGCCGAATCGACAGATTTGATCCCTACACCAATATACAATTTCTCTGACGGCGAAGCTGAAGAGTGTGATCCCGATAGATCAAGGAGCTCTAGGAGGTGGGCATCTGGAGATACAGCCATAAGACTTTGCGTTAATTGTAAAGAACGCCATTTTCGCCGAAGATTGATATTGTGTGCGGACGGCTCTGTCTACGGCTCCTCAGATAAGGTAGAAGCGGCACCGACAGACCCACAGCTATCTTCTATATTGAGGATTTCTAGAGTGATTCAAACCGGCTTGGTGTTCGATACTTTGACGGGAGAGACGATGGATCAGGTAGGTAAATGTTGTGACTGATATATTGATACCTTATCGATTATCGCGTTCAAAACTTAGAAACGATCTGACCTTGTTCTCTAGACTACAAAGTATAAAAGAGTAGGTCATTACGATGGACCTCCGGCTCAGGAGAGCCAAACGAGATTGAAATCCTACGTTCGAGATATATACATGGTTTGTGCTAGCATAGAATCGTTCAGCCCTACTATGGATGACTGATCAGCTGATGTGCGACACAAAATATAAATAGACCATTGGGGCAGCTCTGCTATGTGAAAGCGACGAGCTCTTCTTTTTCGGCGAAGGGATTGGAGCAGGTGAGTAAAAATATCTGATAAATATAATGATAGCCACGAAACCAAATTTCTCTATTGTATCCTAACGTATAGGTGTACTGTCCAGCTGCGGTTGTGATTGCTGCGAAGATGTTGCATTTTGTGGGCAGGGTCAAGCTGGATAAGTCCTCGCCTTCAAACATTGAAGGGAGAGCCTTTGAACGAGCGTGGATTGTTTGTAGGCAACCAAACTCTCCGATTATGACCCAACTGCGCCTTCAGGTATTTTAAATTTCGAATTCGGACCAACTATGCCATCTGAAGATGTATAGGCTCATATTTTGCCATTGCTAATCAACCGATGGTCTCTTCCAGGTTGATTCCAAAGGAAGCCATTCTACAATTGTCCAAAGATTCAGTTTATCGGTTTAATCGACATAAAGTCAACAGTCCCCGAATTCCCAGATCTCTCAGTCACTATTTTCAACAATGTAGCCAATACCTACCAAGCATTAGGTTTGAATGAGCGGAATGAGGAAGCGGCGAAACTCAAATTATCACCGGATGCGTCGGATTCAACGATCACAGAAGCCTGGTTTTTCGGTGACCGACTCGATCTCGAGCTCGAAGATCGGGCTGTCTCTCTAGCCGCTGCAATGTTTAGTCGCAGAGTCTAGAATGAAAGGGTTGGTGTTGAATATGATCTCTGAAAGCGACCCTTCATCCGGGCCAGAGAATTTGAGGATATCGGAGTTTTTCTTGCCAGAACTGCTCCGCCCATATCCAGTATGGTTTTCCAACGGAGTCGCAATCAATATCTGGAATATAACTTCAGAGTTCCAAGAGAATTACAACGCTGAATTTCGGAGAGGCTGGACTAAGCTATGTCCTTCCGAAATCGAACGCAGAGTCTTCGACAACAAGGGCGTACTTCATTGTCCAGATTTCGGTAAAAAAACAAAGTGCGTCCCTCTCATTTCTACGACGATATTTAGGTATACTAATATTGACGCATCCGAAGGAACATTTATCCACCCATCCGTATTTTACCATATGCATCAATTCACACGCGATAGGAATTGGAGTTGCTATCACAAAGAAATCGGCGCTTACTACGATAGCGAGGTCGACATAAAGCGGTCCGAATTCTTTTGGGTTCCAAGGAAGACATATGGGCACAAACTAAGAATGTTAGTATGCGGACCTGCTGGTGTTGGCAAGTCGTCGCTGATTAATAATGTATTCAATACGAATCAGGTAAGCTAATACATGCCCAAGTTTATAAATCCTATACAAGAAGTAAACTCTGTTGGTCAATAAAATATAAAAGGCTAACTGAAGCATCTATATGTACAGGCTATCGTAAATGAGCACTATCAAACACAACATGACATCGAAGAAGAAGTTGTCGTTCATAGGATTGATGGGGAAGATTCGATTGTTATCCATGATTCAAGGGGATTTGAGACGGGAGATATGGATAAAAATAAAGAAGCAAAAGAATTTATTGATAGTCGTTGTTGCAGAGCGAGCCTAAATGAGCGACTCCATTGCATATGGTATTGCATCGACGCCAGAAATGAGAGAAGTGGAGATAAGTCCGCTCAAGAAGTCATTAAAAGATGTTTTAAGGATTGGAAGATACCATTACTTATAATATATACTAAATGCGTGCTCGCCGAAGGTGCCATAGAGGCACAAATCAGGCAAAGACATCAGAATGCGAATCGCAGGAACAGATCAAGTCGAAATTCAAGGGCGCCGGAAGATGAACTCACACAAGACAGGCTTAGGGAGGAGCGAGATAAAATAATATCCGAGATTCGATCATTTCAAGAGGAATGGGTTTACGAGGCCTACAAGCAAACCGTAGGTGAACTGAAACTCGGCGAGACAGACATGAAGGAGCGTGGCAAGGCTATTTTCCGGGTCCAGTGGACAGATATAGGTATTGTTAAAGCAATCAATTCCTTGACACCATTTATCAAAGCAATATAGATACTATAGAGTACGTGATACGCGAAGATCTAATACGTTCTTTAGATGAACAAGAAAGTCTCGAGAGATTAGTTGCACAAACTTATGAGTTAATAGACTCAAACGTCTCAAACATATTTGTCACAGCACAGAGAATTTCTTACGAACCTAAGCTGGAGGAAGCAATTAAGCGAGGAATACGAATGATCGAAGAAAATTCATTCTACAGAACAGTCGAAGACCAGCGTGCAGTCCTTCATCAGCTTCACAGAATGGCACGCGCCATATTACGAATATTTTCTTGGGACTTGGATTCGGAAGAAATTGAGAAAACCATGGAATATGCTGAATATATGATCAGGGAAGGTGTATACATATTTACTAAGGATTTGGTGGCTGGAAGCGAAACCCTAGGCGCTGATATGAAAGATACTGTGGCTGCTGTGGTAGAGCTTATGGAGGAAGTCAGCGTTGTTGGCGCCTTTTTTGGTGACAGGAAGCCACGCGAGCCAAGCCAAACAGCGCAGGGTGTCGGATATTGGATGATGAAGACACATCGGATTCGAGTTTGGACTACGTTTCTTTGTTGTTTTACAATAACATCATATAGAGCATCCATTAGAGCGATGGAATCTGACTCATATCTGACGGCAAAATTCTTCTCGGATGAAGCAATGCCGAGACAGGAAGCTCGGGAGTTAGTGGAGGAGATTAATAGTCGTGTTACTATGGGGGGCTCCTTCGTTCTCGATTACCTTAAGTTAGAGGAGGAGGTTATCCATTTGGCGAAGAAACACATCTTCGAAACGGAAGACCAGCAATATCAGTAGGATCTATGGGGAAAGGGTATTGAAATTCAGATGTTATAAATTCTGTTCATGATATAAACCCTACAGAATAAGCGTGTATACATATATCACATCAGAACCAGTTTATGAAGCAATCATATGGATGTGACAAAGGAAATTGCAAAAGTAAATATGTATATGCAACACCAGTCGACTCTTTCGAAACGAAACACTGAAAATTCACGGGCGCGAGACAGGTATCTGAAGATATGTCTACATGTTGTGTGTTACAAAGGTTGAAGAGTATTTCTTCAATTTATCGCCAAAAGGGTCACAAGTCCCAATGAGGTTTTGCAATGAACAACTTCAATCGAGCTTATTACTCTTTCAATCTTTCATCAATCAATTCGCTCATTCCAAGACCCACAGAGCCGAGACTTGCATAGCTTATACCGGTTCAGCCATGCCTGGGGTCGAAGCACACAAACTCTGCGTTGTACTGTTGTATTATAAATATCACGTGACCTGGATACATTTCGCGGATCGCTGGATTTTCTTGGTCGTTAATTTTTTTTTGGCGACAGATATCGATAACTGAATCAGACTTCAACGCCGTCGATACCTGTCCCATCCCCTCGTTTACTCGTTATCCGCCACAATGGGTCTCGCCGGGCCTTCAAAGAAAAGGTACCCCACCCCTCCACATCCTCCCTTCCGCGGCGTCAATAACACCGTCTAAATCTCCCAAACCCACGGTCGCATTTGTCTTCTCCCACATCTCAATATACTACAATCGCAAGCTAACCTCACGACCCAACGAATATAGGAAAATCTCCCACGACCCAAATAACACAACCTGGACCCGCAGCATAGGCTTCGGCCATCGTATGCTGACCTCCCAAGGCTGGTCTCCCGGTACAGTCCTCGGCCCGGACCCTCACAATCCACACCACACCGCTGCCTCGCAAATCGGCATCAAAGTGACGCTCAAGGATGATAATCTGGGACTCGGGTGTAAAGGCTCCCAAGAGGATACTTGTACGGGGCTAGGCGACCTGCAGAGTCTGTTGGGGAGGTTAAATGGGAAGGCTGTAGAAGAGGTGAGGGAGGAGGAGGACGCGAGGAGGAAGGTTTGGGTTCAAGGAAGGTATGGGATGAGGTTTGTGAAAGGGGAGGTGTTAGAGAGCACTTGGGTTACCAATGGGCTGAAAAAGGCAAAAAAGGAGGAGGAGGATACCGTCATGGACAGCGAATCTACGGACGCCGAGGAGGATAACAGCTCCGAAGATGAGAAGAGCAGATCAAAGAAGGATAAGAAGAGGAAATCATCAGCACCGGACTCGGAGCAAGATGAAGCGTCGTCTTCCTCGTCCGAAAAAGATCGCAAATCCGATAAGGCGAAACGGAAAGCGGAGAAGGCTCTTCGGAAAGCCGAAAAGCTCGCAAAGAAGGAGCGAAAAGAAGCCAAACGATTACGAAAGGATGAGAAGCGACGAGCGAAAGCCGAGAAGAAGGCTCTGAGATCCGCAATAGCAGCTTCATTACTTTCATCCACCGCGTCCACACCTCCTGCTTTACCCTCGGCGCAACCAGAACCAGTAGTATCGAAAGCTGAGAAAAAGGCAAAATCGTTACCGAATTCTGTAACTACATCCGGTACATCTACACCAACGACAGGTCGCCAAGCTCTTCGATCGAAATGGATCGCACAGAAGAGGGCGGCGGTAATGGATGCGAAAGCTTTGAATGAGGTTTGTTTTAGTCCAGTCAGCTCTTGTGTTCATAAGTTTATAAATAGTTGCTAACATAATTCTTAGATTCTCATGATCAAAGCTGCTTAAAGTACGGCGTTGGTTGCTTTCGAATTAGCGTTTGTGGATGGGTTTAGGTGCATAAAAGTCACATATTGGGAATATACTGTGTTAGAATTAGCGGATTATTTGTGTATAACTAAGAATCAGAAGATCTCATCCCGCTCACATACTAGAGTCGATAGCTAGATGGTTCGTGGATGCTGGATATAGTTATGTACTGGGCAATCCCATGTGGCATAGAATCTAGTCTAGTTACACCTACGTAAACTCAATAATCCTGTCTTTGATAAACGAGATGCATTTTAGTCTATAGATCAAACATTTGTTTGATTTGAACGAGAGTGTCCTCAGGGTTTTTAACGCTGTGTCCCTCGACCCTGGGATCAGTGTAGATTTCAAAGTCGTTTCCACCTACAGTAACATGGTTAGCACGCGCATACTCCAGTACTTCTAAAAAAAAAAAAAAATTAAAATTAAAAAATTGGAGAAAATAATACAAACCTTCCATAGTCTTGTCACCGAAAAAGTGAATAGTCTTGAAGTATTTCTCGCCGTTGGCATCAAGCTCCTTCTCGACATGGTTCAAACAATATCTCTTATCCCAACCGCGAGGAAAGACGTCAAAGCTGATCTGACCGCCAATGCTAAAGGTCAAACCAAGATGATCGAACTTCTCACGCAAAACTTTCACGAACTCCTCGCGAACCTTGGCGGTCTTGTCGTACTCCCAGAAGTCCAGGCGTTCCTGGATGGACGCGTTACGACCGAGAGGGGAGACATTGATCATGCCATTGCGGAATTCGATAAAGGTGCCGCGTTTGATGGGTATGTCGAGGTCGGCGATGTAGTGGAGAATGAATTTGACGAGCTCCTTGTAGTCTTTCTCGCCGACAAACTGGATGAAGGAGGTTGAGGGGAGCTTCTCGCCTAGGCGGAAGGCTGTTAGGCCGTTTTCGGGGAAGCAGTAGTCAAATAGCGTCGTGACTGGCTTGGACAGCTGTTAGATGGTCGCCTTTATATATACGATTTAAATGGATGTGAACATACCGTTGACGCCGTCGACACCAAGCTGTTCTTGCTGCTTGCTAAAGTCGCTGCCACCGACGTATCCAATGACAACCTTTTCACGTAGCTTTGCGAGGAGCGCAAACATCTCCGGGCTCACGAGCTAAATTGCATCAAAAGAGTTAGAAAAGTATCAATTGACCCCCAATGATATAGAATCGCGTACCCTTCTAGCTAATGTCAGCGTCTCGTCGACATCGAAGAGAACTATTGTGTTTTTGAGGGGTCGTTCTTGGATTGGTGGATATCCGCTGGTCGCCGCCATCTTGTCTACTAGAGATGTCAAGCTTAAAGTTACGATGATGATATTCAACAAAAAGGTGAAGCTATATTGGATGTTGTCTACAGCAATGAAAATATCAAAAAGGAAGATTCAGAAGAGGAGCCAACGTGTCTTGAAGGTTCAAGCCAGGTAATGTAGGATGTTACATGGACCTGTAATTGGCATCCCAGCTTTTTGGCGAGCCCAGTTGGCTAGCTTTGGTAGCGACCAGCGCCCCTCTTGTTAGCTCCAGCCATCAGACATATCAAGCTTGCCTGGTAGCTCAACCAAATTTCAGGGGAACCAATGGCCGAGTCTCCAGCAGCACCAGCTGCTCGTCATTATCCCGTTCAAGGCTGTGGGCAGCAGCAGCATTGGCAAGCTTCGTTTTAGGGTAGTTCGGTTTAAAGCCGACAAAATCCCCACAGCTGAGGAGCTACTAAGCTCCAGCAAACAGGTGACTTGTCCCACAAGGGAAAAGGCAAGCAAAAGTCAAGAATATTAATCCATGCGCGCCTCACTTCAAAAAAAAAAAAAAAAAAAAATATACAAAAAAAAAGACAAAAAAAAATCCCAGGTCAAAAAAGATCAAAAGAAATGATTTTATCTACAACAATCAGAATTCGCATCTGGTCACCCACGATACTACTACTTGATCGATATGAGGCTTAAGTAAGGCAGAGCGGACGGGATACCCTGTTTGTCCTCATTCTATGGTCGTAGATGTTTGTCTATCTTCTCTTACTGTATTGAATCACGGATTATCAAAATAACACACTACAACGCAAGCAACCCTGAAGCTTTACCAGCCTCGATGTCCCGCGAGTCAGACGCTAGACGCAAAGAATATGAAAAAAAGGCTAGCTACATGAATTGTTTTCAAAAAGTATTTGCTTCGAATATCTTGATAATTGGGTCGGACTTACTGTTCATGCTGGTCTCGGTTCATGCTCTGATATTGATCAGAGAAGGTTGTGATAATATTCTACGAACTGTTCCAACCACACAGACCTAAATGTTTCTTTTATATCTTGATTATAATACTAATATTAAATTTATTTATCCAAGTCTGGTTTTGTATATTACCAAGTCGCTGAATATCTACCTACACAAACATTGAAAAAATTGACGAACTCCATACTATAATGATCACCTCCTATTTAATGTTACTATCCAAACTCGTCTTTCCCTCACTCCCGCTACTTTCGTTAGCATATTCTCGATTACGGTCGATTAAATTTTCATTACCCGGGTCAATTCTCATCTGATTCTCCTCGTAGCCCGTATAGGCAGGTGCCCTTTGAAACTCCTCCCCAGGTACAGCCGCCCCATCCAACTCTGCTACTTGTCTCGGACGAAATCTAGACCCTGGCGACTCTGGCACTTCTGCCTCCAATTCCTGGGGTGACATGGCTGGGGGAGCCGGCAACTCATGCCTCGGACTCATCTTCTCTGCCAACTCCGCCGGCTTTTGTTCTTCTGTTGGCGCTACATTATCATTAATATCGGCGCCAGCTGGGAAGAAACTCGGTTCCTGCGCGATCCTTTGCGCCTTCCGACTCTTACGCCGACGCATACAGAACACGATCGCCAAGCCCACCAATATAAGCAGTATGATTCCACCTGCTACCGAACCGCCAATAATGGCTCCCATATGTGACCCTCCACCACCATCACCACCACCGTTCCCGCCAACTGGAATATCAGTCTCATGGCCCGGCTGCTGAGGTATACTCCCCGACTGTCCGGGCGCCAACGAAGTTGCAGCGGATGTACCACCCGTCGTAACCGCTGTGGTATTATCAGTCGCCGGATCGGTTATCGTAACCACGTTTTGATACGCCCCGGTGTTCCCATTGAACCATGCCTGATGCACGCTAAACGTAACGCGGTAGTAATCCACTATAATGTATGTTTCTTGAAGGAAAGCGCGGCCGAGGGTATACGTATCCTCGCTAGCGCCACGTTTGATCGGGAAGTATGGGCGAGAGGCGGTGGATGAATTGCTGTAAAATGTATGCGAGAGGTCGAAGGATACGAATGGAAGGTATAATACCACCCCGTCGCCTGACCCGTCGGTGTTATTTTTGAGAGTGAAAGATAGCATGTAATCGGCATTCTTTGCGGATTGGTATGCTGCATCGGACTCGTAGAAGTATAGCTCGGTATCGGAGTCGTAGGTTAGATTGAATAGCTTCGCAAAGCTATCGCACACCGATGAGGGGAAATAGTAATACGGGGTCGTGCTATCGATGTATACTTGAATAGGGTCCGATAATAGCGTCGTATTCGGAGAGGTGGTTGAATTGGCGGTTATACTCATAAGACCGGCCGTAGCGTAAAGATCTGGTGTGAGAGTGAAGACCCGGTCGTGCATGACGAAACGATCCAAATCGTACCCACCAAGCACCACGCTACAGGGAATGCTCTTCTCTCTATAATGCGCTCCAGCTGTGAATCCCCAGCTCTGACTGGGTATCTTCTTCTCATCGTACAAGGTTGTTAGTAAAGCCTTGTAAGTAGTCTTTTGGTCAAACGTCACGTTGGGAACCGAGAGTCCCACGATTCCAGTCATAAACTGCGACGGATCCCCGTAATTCGCAATCAGATGGTTTTCGAGAATCAGACTATCCCCGTTTCCAATCCTGACACTATCCATACCGTACAACACGGTCACGTTCAACCCCATATCGAAGAATCTTTGGTCGCTGAAACCTAACGCGGAGGTTATGTTCGACCACGTTGAAGATTTTGAAGTATCGAAAACGCCGCCCCGAATGTTGGTGCACGACTTGGGTAGCGTTTCTTTCGATTGGGTCCATGTTTCCGAATCGCAGCCAATGGGACTCACTGTCCACAAATCGTTTGTGGTTGTGGTCGGTATCAGGTTCACTTGCTGTGGCGGGTTTCCGACACGAAAGGTCACGGCGGACCAACTTCCATCTGGACCGTACCATGATTGCGATCCGGTTGCTGGTGGGAGGTAGAGTGGTGGGATATTGTAGGAGGATATTGGCGGTATCAGTGTGCTCCAAATTAATATTATAGCAAGAACATTGAAGATTTGGGATCGTGGCCGCCTTAGAGGTTCCATGAGTAGAATACCAATAGAGAACCGGGGAATTGAGTATGTTGTATTACAAGGCGCTGATATTCATTTGAGAACTTTAATTTTGTGAACGCAGTCGCAAGTTGTGTGTTAATCGTATACTAAAAGCGAACTGACTATTGGGAGTATCGAGAATAAGAAATAACAGTTAGTCTGGGGGACTAATCGTCAATTTTCGCAGTTTCAATCAAAACAGGCAATCACGTTGATAACACAAGAAAGTTCGAAAAGGTTTAGACCAAGCTCATTTTACGTTCACAAAATATAAAATTCACTAGTCATCTTGAGTTCACCATTTCGGCTCCTGGGGTGCAGTCTAGGGGCTACACTGACTTTCGAATTCATATGTCATGTTGACCTTTTCCAGGGCAAGGTACCAGGTAGCAAAATTGGAAAAACGGTCGGGAATCACGGCGTTGGACTTGGATCCACTCGACGCGAGTGCGCTCGCGGTTAACGGTTTGCAATGCAAAACATGCAAAATGATATCACCCATCACAAAAAGGCCATTCTTGTATCGAGAAAACCTATAAAAGGAGATATCGAAGAAAACAATAACAAGGATCGATATGCATGGCTCGGGCGGGGAAACCGAGTTTTTTAATTGAATTGTGCGATAATTGGTAGCCCGGTCCTTGGACTGATCGTCAAGACTCGAAAAGATACTTTGCAGGTACATTTTGCCATGTTGGAAACATGCAGCTTTTGCAAATGCGCGCTTTGACTGGAGCGGAGGTTGCCAGACTAAAATGGGGTGACCCGACATCTCGTCATCGAGACGTTTTTGACCAGTTTCGGGAAGATTAATTAATGCAATCCGCATATGCGGCACGCTTTTGAAAAGCTGGCTTCCAATACATACAATTTTGGATTTGCCGAGTTATAATTGGGATATTATTATTATATTTTGCCTTTCCGTTGCGACGCAGATCAAGTATTCCCATATAAGGCCTTACGTAAAATGCTAGTCGACTCGTCCAAATCAATGGAAATTTGGGGTTACATGCGTATTTATCGGTCAATTGCCCAATCTAGTCCTAGTCTTTCCGCTGCGGTGCCTGCTTTGTTGGCAGGGATCTAGTCCTCCAAAGCCATCGTTTTCCCAAATCTGTAAAAGGACTCTCAGATTATAGTCTGGAGGACGGTGCCGACGTGCAAACACTGGGATCACAGTAAATGAATACTCCAAAAACGAATGAAAGATTCAGAACCAAGATTTCATGATTAAGATCCACGCGTGTATTTCAACCATACATTAAAATAAATTTTGGTACAGTGAAAAAAGAATGTGACGCTATATATGCTAAAGAATGTCATCAAATATCACGTAACGCTAGTCATTATAGTACCTTTGCTATGCAAGAAAATACCAAATTAAAAAAAATAAAATAAAAAATAAAAAATAAAAGGCTAACTTATGGCATATATGCACATATATATTTGCCAAAGTTTTATTAGATCATGGCCATTAAAGCGACTGCGAAACCAGCAAGTACTCCGTTGTTACCGGAAGTAGCGAGCTTCTTCGCTGCACCGGTCGCAACCGGTGGCGCGATAGAAGTCGTGTTTAGAACTGGTGGAGGGGGAGGAGGGGGAGTGTAGGTCACTGGGGGTGGAACGATTGTAGTTGCTGGTGGAAGAACAGTAGTTGGTTGCGGCAATATAATAGTAGTTGGCTCCGGTACGACAGTGGTCGGCTTCGGGAGCATCACAGTAGTCGGCTTTGGGAGAACCACAGTGGTAACTGTGTACTGGGTCTCAGCGACGTCTTTAACGAGAGTGCTAATGACGCTTCGCAATTGCACCTCGGTCGCAACCTCAGGCTCGTAGGCGAGAGTCTTGGTGACCGTGACCGTAGCACAGGGGTTCGTTGGAACTGGAAGACTAGTTTTGAAGCCTGGGTCGAAAGTTGTCGTTTGGGGTGGCCGAGTCGTCCGGGTGACTGAAACAGAATTCAAGGTGCTAAAGAAGCTAGCCGTGTTCCCGGCAGTATCCACATGATAGCTTTCGTAGACAATGTCGTAAAAATATGAGGTTGCAGTGGGAACAAAGATTGGCAGGGTAGATAGGGTTGTAGTGAACAGAGTCACGACACCTAAAAATAGAGATTTTGTTAGGAACAGCTTTGCGGTTTAGGTTGGGAGGCCCTACATACCATTGCAAGAGCGAGTAACAGTCTCGATACCAGTGACTGTGTTAGTATGATAAAACTTTTCGACGTCCGTGACGGTATCAGTATGATAGAACTTTTCAACGTCCGTAACGGTATTGGTATAATAAAATTTTTCGACATTTGTGACTGTAGCAGTATATTTCTGGATCTCGCTGACGGTAATGTATTCTACCAAAATTCAATGTAAGTGTTAACATCGACCGAGAGTGCTATAGTAGAGCGCAAATCTTACCAGTTTTGTGAATATATTCAGTCTCACCCCTAACTTTTGTAATATAGCATGTGGTTCCGGGAAGACTGATCTATATGAATTTGTTAGTTTTAAAACTCGATATTGTCCCGGAGAACTAGTGAATTCCTTGGTGTGGGGGATCAAGGCTGGGATCGAATCGTACCGTAATATAGTTGGGTTTGTAAATAGTCGTAGGAACAGGGTAAGCAGTCCCCTGTTGAGTTATCGTATTATACTCTTGTTTGTATACAGTCGTTCTAAAACATTCCAATACATTTAAATGCATTTTAGCTTCTATATATCGCACTTGAAGTAGAATCGCGTTTGAAGACCTACGGTATAGCGATCGTGGTGATATGAGTTTTCACAATGTTTTCATAATCGGTGGAGACATAACTGTAAACGCATCAGCCGTTGAACACCATGGTTCAATCCTCGCATAGATAGATAATAGGAAATAATCAAATGCACTCCGGATCCAAAGCCTCGCGACTTCGAACTTGAACTGTCGAATTGCATTGATAGCGCTTTGTTGGACTCTTTGCGTTGTAAGTGGGCTCGTGTAACGTAACAATTTACGTTTTTGGATGCGTGCTAGAAGAGGGCTAGTTTTCTCTAGACTACTTCATAGAATGTATCCATCGGCAACAATTCCTCGGACATTGTGCATTCTCGTATCCATGCGGTTCGTGATATATTCAGGGCAAACCAGTGAAGAGTATTATCACTTACGTAAGAGTTTCGTAGCAGGTTGTAGGCGAAGCCGAAACGACCGTCTGGGTGAGAGTTTTGTATTTCTTAACATAGATGGTTGTCCTATCGTAAAAACATCTATTCAGCAATGCTATTTTTTTGCTTATTTGGACGAGAAAATTCGATTTTAAGGAGGTAGTCTTACGGAACTTCAATTGTTTCCGTGCAGGTCACCGATGCAGTATCGGTCAGTCGAGGCAGGGTCTCGGTTAGGGTCCTGGTAGGACCTTGCACCGTCTCTGTTATACAATCGGTTTCTGTCTCAATGTCGGTCACGGTGTTTGTGTATTTTTCCGTATCCGTTACTGTCTCTGTACAGTACGACACCTCAACTTTCGTTCTTACGTGAACTTTAGTAACGGTAACGGGAGCTAAAGGAATAAAAATTTAATGTTAACATTAGTCGACTCGCAAAATCAGATCCAACAGCAAGTCAATTGCATACTTCCAGAGACGGTAATGGTATAACAGTCTGTTGAGGTAACCGTGCGGGTTATATAGTCCTAGCGTTGACATTAGTTATGGTTTCTTTCTAACGAAAACAATTTAATCAAGCCTGAGCTTTGATCGCCATTCACAAATATACAATCGCATGATTTACGAAGTCAAAGCTAATACTTGATTAAATTGGAAGCGAAAACATTTCAAATTAAAAAATTTGTCTTACAGTAGATATAACTGTTATCGTCCCCCCATAATAATGAGCTGCTGCGAAACCAGCAAAGAGAGGTAAAGCCACGATGGCTTTCGAGAGAGAAGCAATAGCGACCATATTCGCGTATTTTCTCTGTAAATTATTAATTCGGCCCTATAGCGAGACTAGAGCTTTCGAGTAGTACAATGATCAACGAGGGCGTATTGACGTTTGTAGGCGTCAATTCAACGTGCTTCTTAGCAGTATATATTACGGTCTAGGAGCAGCGAGCGTGAGACCCTTCCTCCCTTGTAACCGCGAGCAGAAACGAATGGCGAATTGATGGATGGCAGAGAGATAACAACTACACATTTTCGAAAAGTAGAGCGACAATCTCGTTATATAGGATACCTCAACTAGCAACAGGGTACTCATGATGGTCGTAATGTAGGTGAAAGGTTACGAATAGGTACTCTCAACCGTCCACACCGTTCTGCGTCGCATTACCTCAAAATGTGGTCATCAGTTACTTTGTTTGTCTCCCTATAGTGTTTGGCTGATATAGATTTTAATATATCTGCAAGAATAGAACAGGGAAGTGGATAATGGACATGGGTTCATCGCTTCACGGCAAACTCTTTTGCTCTCGTCACAACACCCTTTAGCTGATGGCAGAGACGGCATCTGGCTTGCGAGACAATTCAGAGCTGCAGAGGGGAAGCATGGTAAAAACCGTTGGGCTCAGATCTTCGGGTTTTCGCGAATGAGCGATCTGGGAATTGGAGGAGCACGGTTCTCTTCTTCCAACTTTTAGCAATTCGTATGTGGGAACACGTCGCTAAGGTTCCGTACGTTTAGCGTCTCGTCGCGTTCACTTAGCTTCGTCTTGAATGCCATGATTTTCAATGGGGATTTTCCTGCCACATGCATGGCGGGTGCAAAGATAGAAACACGGAACTTGGCTTGGGAGCTGCGAGGCAAAGTTGTAATTCAGACCAGTTAGAAACGCGGAACTGTTATTCTGAAGGCGCTATGATGTCGATACCAAGAAGTGTTAGCGATATCCGCTTTTCCGTTGCCGATTTTAACCAATTAAATTCACAGCAAATTTAATCACGCAGAAATCATCAAATTTGCCCCCGGACCAATTCACATACCCACGCAGAAATTCGTGGATGCAACCCTAGATAAATTCGTAGTCCAGGAAAGAAGGCAAATGGGCGATGATGGAAAAACCAATTTCGGCTTCCAGAAACATTGCAAGTCTCGAGGCTAACATTGCAAATGCTATAGCAAAGAGCATTGCATTGCTCTTTCTAAGCCAAGGCGACGAAGAGAGCAAAGCCTCTCCCAAGAAGTGCTTAAGTGGCGAATAGCCGAGTTTATGTGGCCAGTGTTTTTAAGTCTCACCTCTTCAAATGAAACATCATTTATGCGAATTTTTGCTGGTTGGATTCCTGAAGTTTTCCAGTAACATTTCCGTAATAACATGGCCAAAAATTTCTTGGGAGCAGTCTACCAGACCAACTTAGCTGCCGCTCTGCACCTGATAGATATTATCAAATGCAACCAACATAACCCGACAATCTATGAAGCGTTTACCGAGTCTTACATCAAATTCCAGATCGCTTGGGGAGTAAAAAACGGATTACAGGAATTGTGATTTAAAAAGCCCAAGAACCGGCTTTAAATTGAAGTACGTGTGCTTAGAGCGCTTATTGGTGGCCATGGAAGTTTATACCGGTATATATTCGAGAACGGCACGAACGGCAGAGGGAAAAGCGGAACGATCAGAGCTTGATTTTCTACCCTTCATGCAAGCCTGAGGTCTGTAGCCCAGGTATGCCTGTGGCGGGCCTTGGCCGAACACAATCACATGTGGACCTTCATCTTCCTTCGTTGCGGCTAGTTTACGAGACAGACCTTTGATACAGAAATACCAGGAGCGAAACTTGCTTTTCGTGCCAACTTGTTAGTTGACATGAAGATGGGGTCTTCTGGAGCTCAGAACAAGTTCCCCAAATCCCCACACTAGCTACCGAGATCAAGTGCATGCAACCAAACCCGAGATACTCTAAGTAAGCCAGCACCTGGTTCTCGAGGCTAATCACAACCTCATGCGTGGATTCTCAGATAAATCAATCCCTGTTACCAGTCCATTTCTAAGCGAAATTTATCCAACTGAAGAGAATTGAGGCAACAAAATTCATTGCTTCGGTCTCATGAAGTTCTTTATTCCTATTGGTTTCTAGGTAGGTTTGGCGAGGTGAGGTGTTTCGTTCACCCAATCGCCTTTCTCTACGCCTTCATTTAAATACATCTGATATCTAGCCGGCCGAGAAGCACAGTCCCTATCGTTTGTCGCATCTTGATGATCACATCCATTAAAAATTCAGATGTATATAGTAGTTAATATCCAACGATAAAACCAATCCCTCCAAATGTGAACATTACTATGTTCCCTGTGATTAGCGAAAATCTAGTGGCTCTCATATATAAAAGTAGAAAATCAGTACACAGAAGATAATAAAAACTATAAATCTGGTTGGCGTACCTTTCTCATCTCGGCGTAACCTCACAAACCAGAGAACGAATGGAGTTCCAATTACTCTTGTAACCATACCGGTCAACATAAATTTTGTAATAGTAATGTTTTTCCCCACCAATTAGCACAATAAGACAAAGTCTTTGAAGCGCTGCTTTTATACCTTCTCCTAACCTACAGAAAAATCTAGCTAGGATGTAATTAGGATCATATCATATCATTTGATATTATCTATCCGGCCAGTCAGCCACAAAAGGAAGAGTAGCAAACCTATTCCGAAGGTCACTAGCCTAAAAACACATCGTACGGTATTGTATGCCATCCTTAACACGAATTGGCATTTATTGGAACTTTGAGCTAACTCGCGTCCTTAAAGTCTCAATTATATATACCCCTTCAGCCTCTACTTTTAGATTTAAGTCTACAAACGCTATACGCCTCCAAAATTATAATACTAATAAGTAAAACATTCAAAGTTGAAACTGGTAAAGTAGAAGGTTTTCACCCTCATACAAGATTCGAGTAGGCTTTTAATATGCGAATATATATAGACTCTAAAGCACAGACCAGACAGCCGTCGCGTTGTTAAGGATGCCAAGCCTGTTGCATCTTGCATCTGTTGCATTTCGGTTAATCAACGCATTCTGTGCACATTTAGGATCCGATTGTACACATATTTTAATTAGGGACATCAGCCGCCTAGTCGGGTTTCTCTCTTCCATCTCTTTCATCTCTGCCCCTTGATGCGCATATATTCGAGCATTACATAAGTATATATTTAATTTAAACTGCTACCGAGGGCAGGCTGGGTCATTTGATCTCCAGCATTGGTGACATCCATTCCATTATCCTCTCATTTACACCTTTATATCGCGTTTTTGATTTGAGATAGAGCATTCGGGCAATTTCTAAACCTTCCATAATAGAGTTACAGTTGCAAACGTATAGCTCACATCCCTTAGCAGAACTGGTTAACACTTTGCCGTCTTCATGCTTCACAATATTACCGGCTTTGGCATATTAGTAGTCTAGAATATGAATCACTATAATTTAAAGTAATGGCTACTTTCCAATAAAAATGATAGCTATTAGTATATCAGCATATTCCAATGGCTGCTTAAGTGGTATTCGGTGACAAAGTTTTGGCTATCAAGTGCTTATTATTGCACTTTTTATCGCGAATAGACGTAATTGATTGAAAATCCACATCACTACCGATACATAATGTACGGATGCACCTACTGTGATAACAGCACCACAAGTTTAAATCGTATCGTGGTAGTACACTGTGATAATCATGGCCTCTTCCGACAAGTTACCGTAGACAATATTATGATTAATCGATGAATACTTCCCGGAAACGCCAAAACGCTTATGTATATCAAGCCATAGACTCACTTAGACGATTAAACTAGAAAATCCGAAAACAGTCAAGCAAGGAGCATAGACATTTTCTAACCCCCGCAGATTATGATCTTCCGATAGCGGGATGTATACTTGAGTACCTGGTGAGCGTTGATGTAGTCTAATGATTATATTAAACGCTGGGGCATATTGTATAGTTAGCCTAGTGGCTATGAATCTAGTTGTGTGAGATAAAGTAGAATAATTTGCACTTGCCTGATCGCAGTATTTAATATTTACTGTGATAACAAAAAGATTTACGCTTCGATGTAGTGTCTATGGGGTACAAAAACCTAGGTCTAATCTCGGTCGCTCTGGGTCCAGTACATTTGGTGTATAGGTAAAACATAGCATCAGAGATACACAGATAAAAGCATACTAGGCGTATGTATTATTAGTATATTTCCTTGTAGTACACTAGTAGTATTATTCCACATTTATACCTTTTTTACCCAGAACTTTATACTATGACTGATGCAGAAACATGATCCTGATAGTATTAATTTTGGCAGCTAGCGGGAGAGTACTATGCCAACCTCACCAGAGCACAGCTTCTATCCACACAATGGAGTACCGTTATTGAGTCTGTTAAGTGTGTCAAATATGCGGGACCAAACGTCTAGATACGGGAGCACATTTCTCCATATTTCCAGCCTTTGCAATTTACGTAGTTGTCATTCGAATATTCGTGCTATACCACAATTTTACTTGTATTACCTTAAAAAACGTTTTTGGAAACATATACAAATCAAAGTAAGGCACAAACGACTTGAATGTGTGAGTTTGTCATGAAAGAAGAACCAGGCTAACCTCTAGTATTGAAGAAATAGCTGCCAGCACTCTCCAGACTGAGTTGACCTCAACCGAAGGCTCTAGTCAGATATAGTTAATGATGATAACTATCGGTGAACCTTAGCCTCGAATCCGGTGAACCTGATGGACAGGCATGTCGCACATGCATGCAGGCAAGCACAGCTACCGAGAATACCTACACCTTCAAGCGATAACTAACACTAATTATGAATCAACTGACTCGTGATGGTACCAGCTGAATATTTCTCAAGCACATTTCACTTGACATCTATTAGAGTCTAAAACAAACTCGCATAGTGCTCCATCTTGAGTTCTAGCTAGCTAGCTAGCTAGCAAGCTATAGCTCTTTTTACGCTCAGACACTGCCGTTTGCATTGCATATTTGACACCCGCGTGATGTTTTCGGGGGCTAGTTTTAAATTTTTCTTTATAGCGGCGACGCTAAACTTATTGGCGAGAATGTAAAACAGGTTAGCTTTTAGTCTGGTGGATTTTTCCTCGGACTTAGCTTGGCCTAGTAGGTTATACTTAATTAGTACGGGTTGCTCGATAACGATGAGCTCTATATATATGCCTGATTTGTTCATTTAAAATACCTTGGATTCCAAAGACTGTTAAAGAAAATTGGTCTTTTTAAACTTTGGTTCAACGTTCGTTTATTATATATAACATTGCAGAAATTGCACCAGGATGGAGGGAGGATATGAGGAGTGCACAAACACTCAAGGTGATTATTTGCATCACAATGGTACGAGATCCTGTAATCTCCCAAATACAAACAATATTATCTATATCACAAGACCCTGGTCTGTGAATATACTAAATGCAAGAAGTCTAATGAAGGTAGTGAACCCAATCAAATCCTTCTACATTGTTTCTACGAACCAAGATAGCGTGTTGTTTTTGTTGGTAAAATATGCTCCATCGATTCCCAGGGGATACCTAACAATAATATGTTCAAGAAAAAAAAGGAAAGAAACACAAATTCGTATTTGAAAAGGGACACTCGGGCTGTTCCTTGTTCTTGCTGGTGTCTGCAGTGAGGATGACACCTTCGGCCGACGACGTACAAAAATGCACTGGACGTGGCCGTGGCGAATGGAAGGGATCAGGGATCATTCGAATTTTTTTTCTCCCTTGCGCAACAGAAGCCCTTCCATCATAGCAAAGAGGATCGCTTTTTTTTTTTAAACAACATCCCCAAGCGTCAGAAGGATCGTTGAAGAGATTACCAACGCCCCAGCGATTCGAAATCTCATCTCCAACGTCGATGATTAAACTTAAACAAGGGGGTTAATCAGATTTACTCCGTGATACGTTACGGTACTTTACGATAGAAGTTAGAATACTCGGAAATAAAATGAGTCGCACTCGATGCCGGTACTGGTATACTGATGAGGGCGCCTAAACGAGGGGAGGACCAAATCTGCGCCATGTGTATTGTAAGCGGGTGTGTTGTTTGACTGTGGCATGTCATCGTGCAGAATCCAGTGCCTCATTGACCCAGCCTCACTTTTTTTTTTTTTTTTCGGGAACAAAAAAAAAACGTGACATTGCGATGGGGTTGGCGGAAACGAGGATTTCTACGAACCAACCACCTGCTTTGACAGCATTTTATGCGCCGATCCACCTCGGAGTTTATTGCCCTCACAGGAGATTCAATTCAACGAATTCCAACAGAATCGACATTCGAAGACATTTTGGATAATTGGAAGGGGGGCGTGAACCCGGTTGAACAATTGTATTTGGCGGATTAACCAACATTATACTTATCCCTTGGATCAAGAATTTAAGATTGAGCCTGCTAGGATAGAACTAAAGACGATTTGAAGAAAGTCGAGAGATGATTTTCGCTAAATAGACTTGGCTTTCTTCAGACAATTCTAGCGGAATGAGAGTATGCATATAGAGTTCAAACTTCAGCTGATCGAGAGTGGCTCGTGGGATCGATTCCTGATATGCCGGCATTCCTGGCATATCGCACTAGGACATCGGGTAGTTTTGAATTGAATCATGCATGACATGGAGAAAAGGGAAAGGGAAAAAAAAAAAAGGTCAACCGGTCTTAACGAAGAAAACTAACAGAATACGGTACAAATTTGCAAAACTAGTCAAAATACAGTTGGCATTACGGCTTGTCACGTCGCCTATGTGTTTTATATTATATCTATAATGGAATTAGCATTGACAAGTCAAAAATATAACCCATATTCGATATGTTCAGGTACCGGTACTGACAATACAATATATACCTCTCATCATTGAGAAAAGGTTGAGTCGAGAAAAGACGGGATGAGCGAGGCGGCACGATCGGGTTGAGCCTGCCTTTCCAGACCCGGCGGCCTGGCCTGTCCAGCTGAATCATTATCATGATAGAGAGAAGTATCATTCATCATCCAAGGCTAATAAGAATAAGATCGTGGCCAGTGACGTGTCCGACGCTGCGGTTGTTTAAAAAGTTGGGGCCTGCCAGCTCATCAATTTGAAAATACATGTATACTCCAGCCTCCCACACCACCCACACCCACCTGCTCGGTCCCCATCCATCCATCGCCCATCACATCAGAACCCCACATTGCATTGGTCAAGTGGGCGGCCGAAACTGTGGAAGGGGAAGCTAGCTAAAAAACCAGTGCTCAATAATCCTTGTCGCTTCAAGCTTGTCGATAAACGAGAAGGGGGATTAGAAGGGACGAGGGAGAAAAAAAAAAAAAAGAATACTTCAAAATTTTGCAGATATTACGCAAAAGTATAGTTCTTCGATTGCATTATTGTCGATTTGCAAACAGGAACGGCATGATCATTATTTCTTAAAAGCGTGCCACGTCTCTCTCCCTCTCTCCCCGCTGACTAGTTATTATTCTTTCGCCCCGTACCCTGGTATTTTTCGTAAAACAAAAAGAAGAAACGGCCGGCGTTCTGTTAGTTTGCGACTTCAGCCTACCTCATCTCTTCCCACTTCCTGCAAGAAGTTATAGCGACAGCAACATGCATATAATAACAGCAGCACGGCCTGGTTCCATCCCGTTAGAGTGACCGGGGAGAAAGTACCTACATTTGCCCACATCTACCAGCGGAGTAAAAAAAAAGATACATAAAAGAAAAACGGAAAGAAAGAAAGCACGAGTAAAAGCGCGAATGAGGCGTATTGCATGGACAAGTAACGGATTCTCTTTCCCTTTATAATAGTGGAATACTATTATTATTATTTATTCTTTTTTTATTTCTCAACTATTCGAGTTCGGTTTTATATATGCAAGCGGGCCTGCACTCGTGCGATGCAGCAGCCTGAGGCGACCTGACCTACCCAAGGTTTCTTTTCGACTTTTCCCTTTCGACGTTTATTATTATCGCTGTTATTATTATTATTCCGACTGCCAAAAAAAGTTCATTGCGCAGAAGTCCACCTACGACAGAAAAGTTACTAAGTTTTAGAAAACCCACCTCTTCTTCCTCTTTTCTTTATTTGATTCTATGCTTGGGAGGTTTCTTTGATTCCGTTTTGAATTCGCATCGCTTTTACCCTTTTAATTTTGCGCACGAGTGTATCACACAGACATATCCCACGCTTTCTGCTTCCGTCTTTCAACGCAAAAACATCACATCACGAACATTCGCATATTCGGAACCCTTGCAAGTTTACTCCTTTAGCACGGCACCGTTCTGTTTCAAGCTACGTCGACTGGCAGGATTGCTATTGATCTGATTCTGAAGCCAGCCGATTCACTTGGCTGCAAAACCCGTTTGCTGACCTTGTGCAAAGTCCGTTTTTTAATTATTTGTGGCACCCGGCTGTCTCGTCTGAGGAAGGTAGACACACCCACACACGGACACACGGACACACACACACCCACCCGCGAAAGGTTGTTGCATGTTAATTCCCAGTCCGTCGGGCTAATTTGGAAAAAATCGAAAATAATCGATCGGAGAGGGAAAGGAAAAGGAAGGAAGGAAGGGAGGCTAAACCGATAAGCTAACAATACTGTTGATACTACTGTTGATTAACAAGTATTATATTCGATTCTCCTTACCTACATAATATTACTTACATACAACATCGTCGTGGTCGAAATACCCTGGGAGCATCGAGGCATCGATATCAGCAAGCACTTGCATAGCATCGCATCCAACGGTGTTTCAGAACCAGCCCTTCGAGTACATACTTTTCGCTCGCATACTTCCATTCGGCGTCCAGAAGGAAAAAGCCAGCAAACACCCACACCAGAAAATCCATCGAACTGCCAAGCTTAAGCCGAGGAAGCCTGACGGGGACCCGTCCGAAGGTCAGAAGCTCGACGCAAGGGAGAAAAGAAGCGCTTGAAAATTCATCAGCATTTATCACGATTGATCATATTTGCATTGGCATTTTGCGTTTGAGGTCATCAATCAATCAATCCGCTAATTAGAGGGGTGGGCAGAGAACCTCAGAAAAAGCAAGGTGGAAGAGGGAGCACCCGATACAACCACACCTCCCACACGTTGAACTTGCGCCCAAAAATTTCCACAGGCGACCCGCTACAAACCCAGTTTCTTTTTTAACTAGGATTATCAGGGACAACTTTTTTTTTTTCTCCCTCTGCTGTTTGGGCGGTGGCCCACAAGGGAAAACGGTAACGATACGGGAGAAATCGAAAAGAAAAAAAAGAGAGAGAGAAGAGGGAAAGAGTAATTAGTGTGAGAACTTGATTTGGAAAAATAATAAGACGCATATTCTCAGGGCGAGATTGACTTTCACCGTCACGAAACCTGTGACCCTCGTGTTCACGACTTTCCTTCCCGTTTAACCTTCTTTCCTCCTTCGAGAAAGCCTAGAGAGCACCTCGCTCTTCGACGCCCTTTGACGCCGACCGCCCTATTTCTTAGCGACGACGACCTGTCCGCTCATTCGACCGTCGACCACAGCAAAGACTTTTGCGTTACCCGAACCAGGGTTTCTGCAATTCCCGTTGGTTGAAGCGTTCCTTTTCAGATTTACCGCGGAACGGTCCAACCCATTCGACTCGAAATTCCTCTGTTGGTTAAGTCACGCCGACAATTAGCACACCCTCCTCTCCAATTTTTGCGACCCAAGAAGGAAATAAACATCAAATTCTTTCGGATAGAAAAAAAAAAATAACTTACGGTTATCGTGTTTCGTTCCTGGATACGAACATTCTTTCCTCACTTTCGACGATTCGTCCTTTCTTGCGGCACAGGGAGCGCGAGCGCGTGGGGGAAGTGCACACATCTGGAGCGGCAGGATGGTCGGCTCCGAAGTCGACCAGAAATACCTGGGGAATTATGCAAAGGTCGTAGGCACGCACAACGAATCGCTATCGGCGGCGTTATTCAAAGTATTGGGATTATCAACAATACTCTCTAAAAAGCTAGTCAGGGCGCGAAAACAGCGGAAACTGGATCCGACACGGACGACTAAATCGCTCGACCTATACCGACATATAATATGGATGGCCAGGGAGGGTTACATATTACTCGACGTATACGTACTGCCGTTCGTTCTAAATTTCGTCGAATTGAAGGTCCTAGCGCTGAAATTGAAGGCCTCCTTTTTACACATATTCGTCCTCTTCGACCATACATACCAGACGAAGACCAACTTTTCGTTACCGGGAGGACCTTTCCAACAGCAGTCGCCGACAACACCGCAGCCGCAGATGACGCCAGAAATGGGAGATCCAGATGAACCGGTCAAGGGACGGGCGGATTCGTTTTACAATTATATCAACATTGCCTCGCAGGCCTTCGTTGTAGCGGACGATTATGCTACCAGATTACTATCCGGTTCGCATCCGCTACGGCTAAGCGTCAAGTTGGAATACTCGGCGTTCGCTCACGATTGTATGAAGGAATTCTCGCTATCGAGGAGCATCGCACGAAAGGCAATTGATGACGCGTTTTCAAGCATGGAGGCCATGACGGACGAGAGCTTTGAAGATGCAATGGATCTGGTTTCGAGTTTAGGAGTAATGGCAAGGCGGGGAGGGAACTAACGGGATCGACATCGATCCACCATCTTACAATATATATCGGCCATCACTTCCAACGCAACGCATTCGCCCCCCTCGTCGACGTCTCCCACACCTTTTGCCGTCTATCAGATACGAATTCGATTCCTAAACCTTAACTTTAAATTTTTGATGTTAGAGTTCCCGCGCATCCCCTGCCATTATCAAGAGAGTTCTGGTACACAAAAAGCAATCCCTCCACTCTATCCGAAAACCCTCTCTACTCGCATACCTCGATTATAATTTACATTTTCCGCTACCGATACCGATGCCATATATCCTTCCTTATACATATGCATATCTATATACTTAAGTATATATGATATACACCAATCTCGGATCCCTCCACCACCTTTCATCAATTATCTTAATACCACCCGTCACCTTCGAATTCGACCATCAAAAAATACCTATCTCGCTATATTACAAAAATCCATCTCCTTAGGGCATTTCAACTGGCGTTCATATAGATTTCACTGCTTTTTCATCGATCTTGACATTCGAGTTTTTCTTTTTTCTTCTTTTTTATATACTCTATTTCTTTATGTAATAATAGAATACCTGGGCGCTAATCAGTCGATTATCTGTACGGTTTCACGTGTTTCCTTTTTCTAAAAATCTTCTTCCCTTTTTTTGATCGGTTCTACTTTTAGTTTTTATTCTTTTTTTTATTATTATTATTTACTTTTGCTATACCGGGTGGGGAGTTTTCAAATTTTTCTTTTGTGTATTTTTCCAATTTTTTCTGTGTTTATTGCTGGTATTTCTTCTATCTATCTATCTATTTACATATATATTTCTTTTACTTTCTTTATTCTACTTGTGTGCATTGTGATACTTTTATTTTTGATGTTTATTTTCTTTTTTTCTTCTTCTTTATATCATTGCTATTAATGCGGGTTGTGAGTGTGGGTCGCGCGATGTATGTATGTATATACCACGGATGCGGATACGGATGCGGATTATATTACAAGTATAAGTATAAGTATAAGTATAATACCTGATATTTGGGATTTGCAAGGGGTGGGAATATATCAAATCAAAAGTTCAGTTTTACTCGTTCGATCGAATTCGCCATAGTTTTTTTATTTTATTTTTACAATTTGCAAATGTTAAATATAAGGTGATGTAGATGTCGGGCTTGGACGGGCGCGTGTGGTTTCCATGGTTAGCTCAATAATCTTAGATAGTCATGTCTCATTTGAGCATGTGGGTATGATATCATCACCATAGTATCATATCATGTGAATAGCTGGAGAGCTAGGTATGTAAATGTATCGTCATTACTAATCTATCAGAAACCGAAAAACTCATCTCGTGTGTGTATCGTATCGTATCGTAACGTATCAATCGGGTGTGGAATCAATTTATCGGGGTGGACTTCTAAAATTACCCAGAAAAAAAAAAAAGTGTTCTTCTGGAAACATTTTCTAACGTTTGCATTGCGCGTGCACCCACGTTCTCCTCCACGCGCACGTTTTTTGGGAGGGGAATCTTACGGAGTACATACATTGCGCGCTGCATGAACGAGGGGGATCTTGAAACGAGGATGCGAGAGAAGCACATGAAACGGATATATATACTGTTTTTTTTTTTTTTTTTTTACCAAAAATAGTAATGTATATTTTATCATGAAGGGTTTTTTCTTTATATGAAGAGATTTTTTTTAAACCGTTTTGGATATCAATCGCAGTCGCATTACGTTATAATATATACTACGGAGTATGCACGTCAACTCACACATACCCTATTTCTTGAACATTGGGTTCCGTCGAATGAATCGATTTGATTTTTCGCGCCGGATATATATCATGGTACGTACCATGAGCAACTGAGAGTATACTGCAATGTCGCGCATTCGCGGGTACGGTACACTTTAACAGAGATGACAAGTGCTCAGGTACCAGGCACCGATCGATATATTATTGATTAAATTATAAGTTAAAACGTGGGAGATTATGCCCGTTATATCCCACGGAATATACCCACCAAGGTACATGTAAATACTTCCTTCCGTACTTACTTAATTACTCATGTAGGTACCTGCTGGGTACGGAGTAGTATAATCTAAATTATAAAATATGTTGGCTTTTTTTCTTTTAAATAACGTACTACGTATTTCCCCTTTGTAACGGATCTTTTGAGCGCCGTTTATCCACAACAATGTTTGAATATAAAATCCGGACCCTTGCAGGTGTAGGTCATTGGTCGCGATTTGGTCCGTCAAAAAAAAAAAAAAAAAAAAAAAAAAAAAAAGCATTTATCGATGTTAGCCGCAGGGGAAAAAAAAAGTCCAACCCGATCCAACCCAACTCGTGGTTTTTAATGCGATTAAGGAAATATATATATACCTAATATATATTGTTGAATAAAGCAAGTGGGGACACGCGCGGGGATTCCAATCAATCATTTTTTTTCTTCCATATTCTAGCCTAGGTGTACCTGCACCACCGAGCCGAAATCCCCATTCGCCGGAGAGAGGAGAAGGGTCGATTAATTATCAAAACCCGGCATTTTTTAATTCTATTTTATTGTGTCGCTAAAGCATGTTCCCATCGGTGGAGTAACGTTTACGAGGGTGGGGTGTGGTGATTGAGGGAGGGATATTGTCATCAGCTGGTGAGCTCTTAAGATCTTTGAGTATAGTAAGCAGAACCGACAGCTTATACAATCGAAAAAAAGGTCGAAGAGAGGGGAAGGGAGAGGCTTCCGAAGCGCTGGTTCGGTTTGGAGGGGGTTGGACATTGGCATTTGTTTCGCAGCTTCCAATTCCATCCTTTTTTTTTTCTTTCAAAGCTTTTCTTTCTCGTTTTTGGGGGGGTTTTTTATTTATTTATTTATTTGCCGCCAGATAATTAATCAACGTGTGGTTCATTGTGATCCATGAGGTTTATAACATGAAATATATTTTTGTGACTCGAAGCGCTGGTCGCTCGCTCGCTTTTTCAATGCCCTGGTCTGCTTGTGCTCAGACGGGGTATGTATGTACCAGACCCGTTCCACACATGTGCACAGCGATGTCGAATGTAAATGATATATTGATATTCATACGTACCCCCTTACTTTGAGCATCGATACATCGTCGAACGAAAAGACGAGTAGAAGCGAAGATAAAACTGGACCTTTCTAGACCCTTGATATTTTTGTGAGTGCAACTACAATACAGGTATTGGCGGAGATTCGAACGAATGAACTTTGCACATACTTCTCCGCTCCCCTCTCGAATCGATACTGGCTGGCACTTGGGGTGGGATGGGATGGATGCCATGGGTGTTTTGGATGAGCGCAAGTTTTGGCGGTTGGCGGTGTTGGGGTACCTGACTTATATTTCTTTTTCTTTTTTGTTCCTTCTCCACATCCCGGGAGGGTGTACCGGGGGGACGAACGGTAGCTCCGGGTAGACCACCCGGTAGGATGGAACTTTTAAATGCATTTGGCCATGGAGACTCGAACTTTTCTTCTAAAAGTTGAGTTTGGTAGATAGAGAGGACAGGAGTTCGGCGATAATCAGCTAGCTATAGCTAGCTAGTGTCGGGTATCGATTCCTTCTTTCCTTCCTTCCTTTTTTTTTTTTTTTTTTTTGGTTAAACTTGGGTTCATGCACGGAATTTCCTTCGAGGGGTTTGTGCTTTTTACATTTGGTCTGAAGAGATTAAATTGATCCGCGAGGGATGAGGTTCGGTAACGTCATAGGGTGAGCCTTGGTGTATATGGTATACGGCAGTACTTTGAGCAAGAATATCAAGTCGCATACCGTGAAAGAAAAAAAAAAAAAAAAAAAAGTAAAACAGAAACTCGACAATCAAATCTTGCTTCATCAAGTTGAGTTTGAAGAGTGATTGGATGTTTTTTAAGTTGGAAGGTTATAACGGTATACCAACCCTGAAGCTTTGACATGACATTTCCGCAGCCTTTCACTCTCACTATCGCTATGAACCCTCACGAACCTTACCGGATACCAGTATGGTATTTCACGCTCAACCTGTGAGATTTATGCCAGCGTATTCATCTAAATCATAAATCGAGTATACCGATTCAACAAGCACTCAACTATAATATCAGCAAAATCTTTTTTTAAAATGACAAATCATCCCGCACAACCTCGATATTGAGGAGGGAAAAAAAATTACCCCCTTCCTTCGTCTAGCGCTAAAATATTCGACCACGTTTTCTTCTCCATCTAACGAAAGCCCCCCGCCCCAAAAAATAAAAATAAGAAAAATAAGAAAAAAAAAATAAAACTAAAATAATAATAAAATAAAAAAACCAAAAAAGCCAAAGTGCCAGGTTGGTGGGATGGCTGCGCTCGAATTTCCCAACTCAAGCTTAGCCAGCTAGCCAACCCTCACTAATTAATATGAATTCGGGTTACCGTGAAGCCGTGATACAGCGGCATGCTGTATATATACTGACCGTTTGCGAACAAATGGGAGTTACACGGGTTTCTCAATCCTTTTTTTGTTTTGTTTTCAGCGAAACAGAGATGTATTGCTATTACTCGGCTTGCAAGTGGGGGTGGGTATCAATCGAGGGTCTGGAGTAGCTAGCTGGTAAGTAGTATGCTACGCATGGGATATGAGTTTTTTTATGTAGGTATTCTGGTGCTCCGACATACGTATACTTGGTTATATCTGGGGAAGAAGTCTAGAAGTCACATGAAATACATTGGCCGATATATATATAATGCGTCGATGGGCTATCCGGATCCCGGGGCGGAATTTTAAATTTTCTCATGTGCTTGTCTTTTTTATTTATTTATTTATTTTTTTTTTTTTAAAAAAAAAAAGAACTTGGAGTTGGAAGAGGGGTGAGCTAGGTGAGTGAGTAGTCTCATGACTGACTTTTAAAGGATACGGCCGGGAGGCATCAATGACGGGGGTTTAATTCTGCAACAATATAGGTTAAGGATTCGAGTTGGTGTTATTGTTATGGATGGAGTAAACGTTCAATTTTTGCGGATTTTATCAAGGTTTTTTTTTACAATGCCGCCAGTCTGGGTTAGCGATTTCAAGAGAAAGACTTGGTCCCAATATTGCAAATACTTTGGTATATTTTTTTCGGATTAATCGGGGGCTCGAAGAAGGTTAGACTGGAATATTAATATGAGGAAGGGGAGGAAGGGGAGGAAGGGAGATAGCGGTTTGTATCCACCTAGTTCCCCGAAAATTCAAAACTTCGACCGTTATGTGACCAGCAGACTCTTTTCCCCTTCTCAATCGATAACTGGTGATAGAGATGTGGAATCCAGCTGAAAAATCGGTGAAAAAACTGCAGAGAGAAGTAGGTGTAGTGACGTGCGGGCAGGCGAGTGAGCATTGGCCCCCCTTGCTGGCTAGCTGATCTGTGATGCATGTCTCAACGAGGGCGCCGGGGGGTGGGAAACAGCCCATTCAATGCGCAATGCTTCCAGAAAATTGCCCAACCAGCTTCCATCCTGTCTGATCTTTTTTTTTTCTTTTCCTCTCTTTGCGCGCCTCTACTCCATCATCAAGTGACAAAGAAACAGCTCGGAGTGTGGGAGAATAAAAAAAAAAAATTACCTGAAGAGGTGATTCTTGTATTTAATTTTTAAATTTTATTTTGTCTATTAATATATATATATATTTTTTGCGTGGGTCGAGCTCGGTAATTGGTCAGCATTTCCGACCAAGCTGACCGACATGAATCGAATCCGGTCGGAATCGATATGCTGTATATGGGGGGTTAGGACGATTAGATAATACATATTCTATTCTGATTCTTCTCTGGCTTCTGTGCTTCCTTCCGCCGTTTCCTTTTTGTGCGGCTTCTTTGACGAACAAATGGGATGTGATCCATTCCATGGGGGTGGGTTCAACCTGCTAGCTTTGGTTTTTTGTTCCAGGAGGAGGGTAGTTTACCTGTCTTTCGCTGATTGCTTCGATTGGACATGACATTGACACACCAAGCTTGAGATTCTGATCCAATCAGTGGTATTATTTCTTTTTCTTCCCTTCTCGTATCCCCTTCTCTTTTTTCAGGTCCAACTCAGGTCTCGCTCACAGAAATGTGTGTTCTTTTTAAGGCTTCTTTTTTTTTCTTGGGAGTGTGTGAGAAAAGGAAAGGGAAAACTCCAAACGAGCTTGGAACCTTCGAATCCGTCGCTGCACTTGCTTCGTCTGGCTCCTCAGGGCAATGGGGGGGTTTTGTCGCGGGAAAGGGAGAAAAGAAAGCTATTCCGGAAAAAGCACACATGGTTTTTGTTATTTTTTATTTTTTATTTTTATTTTTTTTTTGGCCATCCACCACGCCCAAAAACGAACAAGAACGAGGAGGATGTATGATCCATGTTACAGTAGCTCACCTACCTTCCTTACCGGTTGGTCGGAGAGCACCCACTTTTTTGGCTCTCAGTGTTCGAATTCTCCCTCGAGGCGGCGCTTGGAATGGGGGTTTAGTTAGGTAGAATCGAGATCTTAAGAGAGCAGGATTCGAAGAGGGCAGCTGTTCTGTCTGTCTGTTTGATATAATCATTTCTATTAAGAAAGTACTGTATTCGATATGTTTGTTTCATGCATGCAGAGTAAGATGAGATGAATTCGAACGGAGAATACGACCAGCACAGTTGACACTCTGTGTAGTACTTTGTCTAGCTGATTGTGCATCCGCAGAGAAATAATTATGTGATATACCATAGTAGCAAAGCTTGCTTGGAGGGGTTTTGTTAATAGACAGATTGGAAAAAAAAAGAGAAACTTGAAAATAGCAGGCTCAAGCGAAACGAACCCTTTCGTTCGAGAGTTTTGGCCATTCCCCAGACCAGGATCATATCCGGGGCCCCGGGGGAGAGGGTGCGTATCCGGGGGGGAAAGCTTCGTTTCTTTTTTCACCTGTTTTTTATTAGAAGCACACCTGGGGGGTGAACCTTTTGAAGATGGAAGAATTGCCCCGGAAGGTCCTGAGTCAGTCCGGCGGGAATCACACACCACCACGGCCACCACCACCCTGAATTCATTCGTCCGTTGGAAGGAACAGGAGGATTGTGATGGTGGTCATAATTTATCCTGCTGCTCTGGTCACTGGTCACTAGCACTTTCACTCTTCGCTCCGGGTTATATTATCATATTATATTTTCCATTTTCCATTTTCAATCATATTCATTCATTCGGTCTGAATTATCCTCATTCTATCCTCATCATCCTTTTCCGTTTTTCTTCTTCTCCTTCTCCCTCCTTCTCACCAACTGCTACGACTCAGAGTATTCTTGTTATTCTCCGACAAGGAAGAAGACGACGATAGGAAATCCGTCTTCACACAAGTACATACTAGTCGACATAATACATACTTACATACTTACATACCTTGCTTACCAACGGCGTTTTTGTTTCCCTTTTCTTTTTTTTCTTCTTCTGCTTCTTTCTCACATTCTGCCTTCGCCTCGCTCGCTTGCCCTTTCTTCGACCGAGAGAAAAGAAAAAAGGGAAAGGACTCCGGAAAAGGAAAATAAGGCGGAGAATACGGGAATTAAGGAAAAACAGCCAAAACGATTAAAAGAGAAAAAAAAAAGGAATTCTTCAAAGGCAATAACTTATTTGCTCCTCATCTTAATTTTCTTCCCTTCCCTTTTACCACCTCTCGCGACCACTCCCCGGACGGAACCAAATCCTCGGATTCGATCATATCACCACCGTTTTTTGACGACTCTCTCGACAGGATTCGGACGAGGTTTGGGAAGAAACGCGACGACGAAAGGGAAACCAAGCAGAAAAAAGAAAAAGAAGGGCAAATAAGAAGACCCGGAAGGGATCCGTAGGCTGCGACATAACCGGGGGAAGGATAACGACCAACGAACGAACGACAGACGAACGGAAAAAAAAAAAGGGTCGGTAGAATAGAGTCGTAAAAAATAGGTAGAAATAGCGAAAGGGATTGTTATTCCGTGGTAGGACAAAGAAGGGGGAAAGAGACTTGAGATATATATCTCAGACGTCACGGCGGTAATACCAGAAATATTCTAGGAGAGACGGTACGGACGGATCATAGCTTCTCGACAAGAAAAGAAAAAAAAAGGGACGACGAGAAGAAGCCGAGGCTGACAAGATTTGCTATATGATAAAAAGAGGATAGCAGAACTAAAAGTTGGTTGGATATTAATATCAGAGGACTACAGCTGGTACAGGACGACGAACGACGGCGAGGATTTTATCTTTTCTCTCGGTTCATGCCGGTCATCAGGATATCAGGATAGGATCCCAACTCATCTGTATATCTGATTCACTATCGACGTCTTTCTTTCTGCTATCACTCCCACCTCTGATCGTATCGTCTTTGATATCTGATCGAGGAGTCCTTTCATTTTTATTATTTTGTGTTTTTGGGAAAGGAAAAAAAAAAAAAAAAAAAGAGGCGGCTTTTTGCGGGCATTCCTAGGGCCATCGCAACCACCACTAAAAAGAGACCATCCCGAGGGAAGATCGAGAGACCTGTCCAATCGGTCTGTCAGGTACTCGGTTGGTCGCGTCTGGTCCAGTTCACTCTGGTTATAATAACACACACTCTTTCTTCGTGAAGGCATCGTCACCATCACCACCCGTCTCTCTCTTTTTTTTTTGGATAAAGCTGGTTTGAATTCAGCGGTTGTGGGTTAGTTAATCCAGCGGTGTCAGCGTGTGTGTCAAAGTGTTCCCGGCGTTTCAACGTGCCAGTCGTCCAGTCGCCGCCCGCCCAACGCACGCCCAACACACCACACACCACACACCACACCACACCACACCATTCCCTCCTCCGCTGGCTGGCTGGCTGGCTTGTCTTGTCTTGTCTTGCTCCTCCGCCGCCTCTTTCCTTCTCCCTCTTCTTTCCTCCTCCTCCCATCATCAACCATCATCATCAACCTCATTACCAACTTCCAAGACACCCACGACAGCGCCATCGACATCGACATCGCCATCGACGGCTGATAACTCTGACCATCTCTCTCCTTCCGCTCGATTGCTTCTCCCACGACCATCGTCAAATCTTCTCGCTTCTCTCCAACATTTGCGCAATCTCCGACACACCCCTCTCCTCTCTCTTTTTTTCTCTCTCTCTCTTCTTGACGACAAACACAATCAGCCGAAACAACCGCCCTTCTAAATTTATCTTCCTTCATCCTTTCCAAACCCCGTCCATCTCCCTCTTACCTCGCGATTTCTACCGTTCACAAGTCTTTACTCATCCGACCAAGTTTGCGACGATTTTTTAATTAATTATTTTTGTTTTTTTCTGTTCTCGTCGCATATCTTAATCGCCTAACAACCGACGCTCCTTTCCAAACCATCCTTATCCTGGAGTTTCCGACATCGACCAGTTAAATCCAATAAACATTTCCCAAGGTCGAAAAATACTATTTTTTTTTTCTCTCTCACTGCATCAGCCGTGACAATATCACACCACACTCTGAGAACCGTGGATTCACACATATCCGTCCATGCAATCCGTAGGAACACACCAATATAACACTTCCAACTCTCAACAACCTCACAACCATCCTACACCCCAGTCCCCTCCAGGCTCGTATTCCGCGTCCAGCGGTTTCAATACCAGCATGAACTCGAACAAAATCACATCTCCAAACAACTCACAACCTTCGTCAAATGCAAACAGTTTACCGACACCGCGAAGTCCGACAATAGACCCCACTCAGTCTTCAAGTCTGGACGACGCTATGGATCTTGACAAAGCTTCTTCGCTGAAAAGGAGGAGGAGCCAGGGCGACTTGGGAGACGACGACAGACCCAGAAAGAGTAGGAGTAGGAGTAGAGAACCGATGGAAATCGACGCCGGACCTTCGATATCTTCTCTTACCACAACCACACGACCGCGACGGACGATTCCGACAATGGAAGAGCTATTAGCTATGCCCATGACCGGACCGCCGTCGTGGTTAAACACCAAACGTATGTTTTGTTTCGCAAAAATCCCCGTGAGAATTGTAATTTATAAAAAAAAAAAAAAACATGGCGTGTTTTGAAGGAACCATGTGGAAATTTGCTTGACTAACGCGAGAGAATTGCTCTCCCTTTTTCTTAATAATAGAACATATACCCCAACGACCCGATTTGACGAGAAACCTGATCGATACATACGGCCTGGGATCGATAGCTGCGTCCGTTGCGAGAACCGACTCTTCCGGGCAGAAACAAAAGTTACGAAAGTCGTACAAGGGCAAGATTGCAGGACTCTCAGGCAAGAACGAAGTGATCACGACGGTGCAGCAGATGGTAGTACCCGAAGGACAGGAAGGATGGGGACAGCCGGTGCCGCAACTCGTCAAGGGAGGCTTGCTTGAAATGCTTGATATTCCGGATGAAGAATGGCACAATATGAAGGTTTCAGGGAAGGAACTACCGAAGAACGGATCTGGAGGTCGCCCGCTTGACTTTAGCGCACTGCGCAAGGGACTGAGCAATTGGTCGAAAGGACCGATTCCAGATGTAAAGTCTCCCGTGATGACTCACGTCATGACTGTTGTGATGATATATGAGTTTTTTTGTTTACTGACAAGGTCTGTACAGTATGACGCTTCGTGGCTGGCGCTGGAAGACCCCCCGACGAGGTCTGGCAATTCTGTATCTTCTGGACTCCCGCTATCGAACGCCTCAGCTCTTGCCAGTGCAAAATCCAACGCATCCGCCGCTTCAAACTCTCCCAACGGTGTCAACACCGCATCTCCGAATACGCAGAATGTACGATCATCAGGGCGAAAACGGAGAAGGGAGTACGGCGAGAACGGTTGGGAAGGTTATGGCGATGAGTTTGAAGAGGATGGCGGTAGCGGATACGACGACGAGGAGGCGAGAAAGAAGAAGAAGAAACGGAAGGTAAGTTTCTGAAAGATATAAAGTCTTTCCTTTTCTATATTTCCGCTCTTTTTTCTGTCGAAGATGGTGTCTGAGTGGCCGATTCAAGCCTCAAACTTGAGACTTGGGGTGGTAGTCCAACTCGACACGAATCTTTCGAATATATATATGCATCCGCGAATTGTGAATGGGAGAGCTGTCGGATAGGAGCTCCCTGCTCGCAAAGAACGGCGTCATGACAGAGACGTAATCTGTTGCGTACACACGAGAACAACATTTCTAATTTACAAACCTTTTTTCTGTTCAATCAGATTCCGGAGTACGATGACCGAGTTGGAGGGGTGGGCATGAACAATATGCCTGTCAACCACGCCCACGCGGTCGGAGTCGGAGGTGGATACTACCAAAGATAGTCTCCCGCCGCGCGCCGACCCACACCGTCTTCACCCACCTATCACCACCCCCTCGACTTATTTATTCACAATTGGAAACAACAAGCCCCACCTCTCTATCATTATCGTTTAGAGGTTGACCCACACTTATTATTTTTTTTTCTTCTTTTTCAAGCTGATTGAGTTTTAATATTCCTCTTTTCCCAAAAAAATCTTCTTTTTTCTAAAGCGAGTCGGTACTTTTCTTTCTTTCTTTCTTTTTTTTTTTACTACATTCCCCGCAAGCATGGCTTTATCCCCCTTGCACACGAAATTATGACAGAGTTTACTTTTTTTTTCTATTGCCTTTCTATGATACCACAAATAGTATTCCTTTTTACACCTTTTTTTCGTTACTTTTTGTTATTCGCCTCTTGGGGTTTCAACTCGCACTTTTTTTTTTTTATTCGGATACGAGGTTCGTCAGGAGGGATTTGTAGGAACATGGGAGGGAGGTCACGACACCAGCTCTGACTCGTTTTCCAGATCCTTTTTCTGCTCTCGATGAACCTACCACTGGAATCATTTATCCAGTCAGTCGGTCCGTCTATATAATTATATCCTCCAAATCTCATACTCTCTCTATTCCATCACCACCACTGGGCTAAAAAAAACCATCGGCGCACATTTCGGACCACAAAAAAATCAAGTTTTTTCTTTTTTCTTTTTTTGTCCGTTCCTGATTTAATTTTTTCTACGTTTGAGTGTGTGCCTTGAAATTCAGATTCAGATTTAAAAACATATCTTATTATGTAAATATAGTTAGTCGTCAGTCGTCAGTCGTCAGTCGACTCCATTATCCCTTCTCCCTCTTCCGCCGTCCCATCTATCTTGCTTTCGTATCACTTTCTCCGTTCTGACCGGGTTCTTCTTTTTTACAGAATATGAGTTATTTTCTCTTATAGCTTATGTTCTGCAGGGTTTTAAATTTGGAAAAAAAAACCCTTAACTTTTTCAGCTGTTCTTGTTTCTACTAGACTTCTTTTTATCGTTTTAGTGCTTTTCAAGATGGCTCATGGGGTTTATTTTTTATTTTCTCTTCTTTTTTAAGGGTCGTTAGAAGTGTTATACCTCTGATTCAGTCCACTTCTTTTCTGCTTCTAAATTTTTTATATCGTTGATTCCTTTTTTATATCTTGTACAGTTTCTATCTTTTTTTATTCTATATTTTTTGAACCTGAGGGAGACCGAAGGGAAGGATAGGATAGGATGATGGTATGGGTCAAGTTGGATGGGATATATTATTTTTTACACTGCGGACGTTCATGCTCATGCTCATGTCAGTCAGTCAGTTAGTTAGTGCGAGCCCTGGCCCTGATCGATGTACGATATAGAAATTTCGAAAGATATGTAGTTTTATACAAACAATACGATGATGCGGATATGCTGTCAACATATATATTTATCCTTCAATTAATTTAGATTAGTTACTTAAGTATATACTTAAGTATATACCAAGTAGTCTTGTTGTCTATACCAAGTACTCAAGTATATGGAGTATCATCTTATATAATTTATGGTTTTATATGATTGCAGCTAGTTAACTAGCGGTCGTTAGCCGGGGGGTGTGGGTTGGCTGATGTCAACAACAACAACAAAACACCAAACTAAACGAGTACAAGACGAGACGACATCGCTGAGAAATAAAAAATATAATCTCATCCCTTCTTTTTATTTCTTTTCTTTTCTGCAACGTCCATGTCATCACTTCTCCATCCTTCATCGTCCCCGTCACTCGTTCCTTCCCAGACTCCCAATCCCTCGGCCGCCATGACGGCCGCAGAGCCCGAGTCATCCTCCTCCAATAACAAGAAGCAGAAAAAGAAGAAGCAACCCTCCTCCTCCTCCTCATCCAAGAAACCCCTTCTCAATGGCCTAGATACTTCGTCCGCTACCCTCTCCGCCAATAACAACCATGATTCAAAACAACCTTCCTCTGCCGCCGGCTCTTCCTCTAGCGGCAAGATACCACCGTCTCCGGCAATGTCCTCCGCTTCTTCGAAATCTAAAGATGGGAATGCCGGTTCCCTCATAATTTGCAGGAACAAGTAATTGCGCCTTTTCTCCCCCCCCCCCCCCCCCNTATAAATCCTGGTTTTGCCCGTTTCTCATATAATCAAAACTCCCATATCAAACATCTTGCAATTGTATGTCTATAACAAAAAAAAAAACAAAAAACAAATGCTAAATAAATTTAATTTATAACACAGACACTGGCGATACATTTCCTCCTTCCACGGTCCATGGCTTCAACTACCCCCCGAAGTCCTCGAATCCCTCGCCTATCACAACTGGGGCACTCCTCGCCCACACCCAATCGACCCGGCCGTCTTCTTTGACATTGTCAAGATCCGCCGTCTGGTCGACGAAGCCACCACCATCTCCGTCCGCGCTGCTTCCGGCGTCGCCTCTTCTTCCTCCACCTACAACTCCTCCGCTGCATCCCTGATGGGCGGCGGCAACGCTGCCATCCTAGGAATCGGCTTCACGAACCCAAACTCCAATGCCAAACTCTCCCGCGAACGAAAACATCGAATGAGAGAATTGGCCACCCAGAAACTTTCCCGCGCCTACGCTCTCGACGAGATTGCCGCTAGCGTGGCGACAATGCAAGGTGCCAGCACGTTGGAAGACGTGGCGTCCTTTGTCTTACAGCGGAACCCTAACGACGTGGATGCCAAATACGTTCATTTTTTTCACGAGAAAATCCCTAGCCGCATGCTCGCCGCGAGTACCAGTTTGGACCCCCTAAACCAGGTCATCTCTGAGAGACGGCACGACGGTTGGGCTTTGAGGACCAGAGCTGTCACGAAAGGGTTCAAAGACGATCATCTCGGTGCTGCCCTCGATTTGACGAATGCTTTGAAGAAGGTCAGGAGTGCGGTGCACGATGGCGAGGTAGAAGTCGGTAGCACTATCGGGGATATATTCGGTGCGAATGGGAGTAGCAGTAGCAGTAGTATTGGTGGTGGTAGTATTACCGGGGGTATTTACACCAATATGTCTGGGCTTAGAGGTACTGGTAGTGGGAGCGGGGGAGGACCTGGAGCTGGGGTATGGGATGGGACGACCCGGGATGAGGCTTCACAACCTAGTTCGCTGGAAATGCAGTTGCTATTCCACCGGGCTAGCACTTACCTCACCATTGCCTGTCAAAAGATCGAGGCGTTCAATGCGCTGGGGGATCATAAACCGACTGCGAACGGGAACACGAATGGGACGACGACGGCGGCGACTGCTGCTGCGTTTAACGGCAACGGCAACGGCAATGGCACCGTTCCGGATGATGCGGCGAAACGGGAAACCGTTCGCAAAGCCATCCGAGCTAATTCGAAAAAGGCGATTAGGGATTATCTCAAATATCTTTCTTATTTCGATTACACGCCCGGCCTGACACCCGAAGAAGCCGAAGAACAGCTTCGACAGAACATCCAAGCTGCGGCTAGGATGAAGAACCAGAAAGCTTTGGAGTATGATACCAGTAACGGTGGTAGCAAAGACTCCAACACCACCAACCACAACAACAACAACGGTAGCTACTCTCGCGCTCGAATTCCAGCACCCCGCGGTCCTGTCCATTTAGTCTCCACGCTCTTCACCTCCCCTCCATCGACTCTCCCACCGTATCCCGTTCAATCCACGGAACTGACAAAATACACACATTCCCAATCCTCCCAACAATCCCAACAATCCCAGCAACCATCCAGTCCTTTATCTTCGCAAAGCAACGGCAGCGGTATGCTCCCCGTCTACGAACAGATAACCTACCACCCCCTTCTAACAGACGCACTACACTCCCTCCTCCTCTGTCACGCCATAATCTCCACCCCTGCGAAGGAAATCCAACGGTACGCCTTCATGGTCGCCCGACTGGCGCGGATATGCGACGGGTATCCCATCTTTCTAGCCGCCAGGTCTCCTGCGCGAGCGGATTGGATCGAGTTGGTCAGACGGGTGGGGGATTGGATCGGTTTGGGGAAGAGTTGGGAGAGTTTATGCCAGCCTGCACCCCTACCGCCTGTGTTTGAGCGGGATGAGCATCCCCATCCTCATCACAGCGGGGGCAGCACGAGAGGTTTGATTGGGGATGGAAATATCAGTAACGATACGCTGAGTGCGTTGATGGGTAATGGGAGCGGTGGAGAGGATGGGTTTGATGTTGGGAGTGTGAACGTTGGTGGTATTTACGGTGGTAGTAGTAGTGGTGGTGGCGGGGGAAGAGGGGAGCATAGCCAGGTTAGAGGGGCGAAGAGGTGGGCGCAGGAAGATGGGAAGGAGTATCCTATTTCGACGGAGAGGGCGGCTGTTATTGCAAAATTTGTGAAGGAGGAGATGAGGAGGGCGAAGGAGAAGGAGAATGGGAAACTTCAGGAGAAGGTTTGATATTGTGGGTTGTATTTATGAGAAGGTATACCGACAAGAAAATATTTCTCGAGAGGGTGCCCGTAAGGATTTACTCTTTGACTGTTTTATGTATGGATATACTTGAATATGTATTTTTAAACAATAATTATGTCGCAGAAAGCTAGCTAGCAAAAGGACGGAGACCAATATTTGTACAGTTGAATCAACGGTCCTCGACTAATTCATTCATTCATTCATTCTTTTCATCCATCGTTCGTTCGTTCGTTATCATACATACACACACTCACCCGCTCGATTCAAATTGTAATATATAAAAGTATATATACTTGAGTATATAATCATCGAAACCACCAATTCATACTCGCCACAACGGTCGCCACCTCCCCGCTCTCCTGCTCCTCGATATCCCCGGGTACCAAACTCCTAACCGCATGCCACCACCCACGAGGTATATAAACCCCCTCCCCCCTCTCCACCACACACTCATACATCTCATCCCGCAAATCCACCCCCCCAAACTCCCTCCCCGCCACTTCATCCCATACGAGGGCATCAAACACCCTAGCCTCCCTATAATCCAACAACCCATCACGAATCCTCCCCCTCAAATCCCCACTCACCGTCTGCCCCCTCCTCGCCAACATTTCAAACACCGCATCACCAATCCCAGGCGGCAGACACCGTATAACCTTCCGTCCGCTGAGTTGTACGAAGATATTATCGTTCGGATCACGGTGAAGTGGGGTATTAGTCACCATTGAAGCTCTGGACATCCATAACGAAGAAGAATATATATCTACTTCTACAAGTGGATTCCCACCACCATCTCCACAATTTTCAACATCACTACTACTACTACTACTACTGGTGGTGGTAGTGCTGCTGCTGCTAGTAGGAGTGATCAATAACTCCCCTTCCTGTGAGATATTTGGCTGTTCAGGCCGAATGGTGAATCCGAGGTGGGAGAAGGGTGGGGGTACGTCCGGTGTTAGGAATGTGGGTGGTGGGTGTTGTGCTAGGTATAACCGTGGTGAATCCGGGTGGATGCTAGGCGCGGAGAGGTATCCCAGGAAGGCGGTATAGGGTAACATGCCCTGTTCTACTATATTTCCATTATTACCATTATTATTGTTTTTGTTGTTGTTAGGTATGGTGATTTCGATGGGCAATAGCGGGTCTGCGACTGAGGTTGTGCTGGTGGTGGTAGTGGTGTTTACATCTGCGGTGCCTTTTGTTTTGTTTGAGGTTTGAGGTTGTGGTTGTATGTGGGAGAGGAGGTATGGGATGTTTAGTCTTGATGTTGCGGTTGTTGATGTTGGGAGGAACCAGTTTGCGAATGCGGGGAGAAGGGGGATGAAGGTGCCGTCGGTGAATTTGGCCGGTGTTATTGTATTGTTATTGTTATTATTATTATTGTTCGGGGAGGATGTGGAGGTGAGGATGCGGCGATGGAGGGCAAAGGTGTGCGCCGTGTTGGCGGGGAAGATGTCGAAGGGTTTGAGTTTTGGTTTGCGGGATGCGGTCGAGTAAAGTCGACGGGAGACATGGCGTATAGCGAAGCCCATTTTCTTTTTCAAACTGCGATTTATGATTTTGCAAAGAAGGATATATGATGATGATGATGATGATGCATGATATTATTGCTATGCGATCCGATGTTATACATGCGGGGTCCGGTGATGATTGATAACAAGGTAGGACCAGTCCGATGCAGGGTTTCGTCAATTCGGGAACTGCTATCTTGAAAGAAAGCAAACTGAAAAACACAAAATATAGAAAAGAAAAACAAGTACAATAAAACATAACAAAAAAAGAAAGGCTTCACAAATCAAAGGATGAAATCGTAGTCGGTGTCTGCGCACGCGAGCTCTCGATCGTGATGGAAGAAGTCGACACGATTGTCCGCGCGGGCGAAGGAGGGGGTGGGATGAACGTGGGAGGTTGATATTCGACTCGTGGCAATGCAGGTTCGGCTCGGCCCGCAGCTGCAGCCCTTCGCTTCTCGATTGCATAATCCCAACCCCAGACCGGATCGTAAGGTTCCACATGCGCCCAGGGAAGCCGTTGGAAACGCCCCGGGCCCGCTTTGGCAGTGATGCTCGACTCCTTCGTATCTGCCGAAGCACGGAGTGTCATTTTCACTTCTTCCTTTCCGAAAAGTTCCTTGAGAGGTTTGAGGTTGAAAAGTCTCGTTCGGGAGGGTTCCGCCTTCGACCCTGCCTCGTGAGAACGACCCAGCTTGATGAACGGATATCCAGCTTCGTACCTGGACGCCGCACCGACGTATTTAGCCCTCTCTTCCATGGAAATGCGTCTGTCGAGTAGCATTCCTTTCGCGCAGCGCTCTCGGAACTCTGCAGCTGTATGCACTTTTTGTAGTCTCTCCGGATTGATCACCTCGCCTCGATACTTAGAATCCAGCCACATATTGTAACATCGGCCGCAGATGCGTTTTTGACATTCCGTGTCATTACAAATGTATTGCGTCTTGGCCATGGTGAGATATCGGTGACAGCCATCGCAGAGTCTTGTGTGGAACGGCTTTGGAGGGGTAGCTGGAGAAGCGCCTTTGCCCCAATTCAGTGGGAGCTTGATACCTGAAGCGACCAGAGAGACCCTTTGCAATGGATGATTCTCTATTGGTAGTGTTTTTGCACGATAAAGCGGTCTTCGGATGGAAGGTTTAGGTGCAACATTTTGCGACACACGTTTGGGGTCAGAGGACTCAAGCGAAGGTGCTGCACCAGGGACAGTCGATTCTGTTGCGGTCGAGTTGATACCGAGAAGAGATTTTCCGATACTAGTTGACCGTTTAACTTCGAATTCAGTCTTGACACTGGCTGTAGATTGAGATCTGGTGAGGCTTGGGTGTCCGCTGGTGTATTGCTCATAAAGCTCAGGAGGAGTGGGTATAAAATCGCACGGCTTGGGAGGTGAAGGTGGCCAGAGAGATGGTTTAACTGTGTATTTGTCTCGAGGGATGAGCCTCGAAGGTGTGAAAGCGTATGCATCAAAGATACGTTTTATAGGAGTCTTGAGAGGAACCAATCCTGCTTCTCCTCCAGGAACAGTGAGAAGGGTAATGTCTGGGGTAGTTTCAGGAATGGATGGTTGATATTGATGTTGTCGTCTTGAAGATTCCCTGTCTTCAGCTGGCTCGTCTACCTCAATTATGGGAACCATCTTGGAGTCCATTGTAATAATTAATCCAGGAACGTAGAGTGCAATTCTCAAGATGACAAGAGGTCTCGCAACGAAGCTGTCTTTCAAATTAGAACTAAAATGTTGAGAGTGTTGACGTTTGAATCGATGAAGCTGAGGAGAGAGGTCGACGGTTGATGATGACATGTATACAGTATATATACATACATATATCTCCCCTCAGCATTGATTCATAAACATCATCGCCACCCCGACTCTCAGCTTTACCCGACGACCCACTAAGAATTGCGATGTCAAAAAACGTAAACCATCGAATTATCAAGCCAAGATGGTCTCGAAACCAAACCCTCCCAAAACATATTCAAGATGGTCTCGAGTGTCTCGAGATCTCATCAACTCGGATAGCACCTCGATCACACGCAGCAACCATCTCAGATATCCTTCTCCCAAATCCGCTTCAATATCTCTCCGAATCTCAATATCTCAGAATCGATATCACCAAATACTTAACTTTCGCCATGTCTGTCTCCCAGATACCTCGCTTCGTCAAACCGAACGGTAACTCCGGTGTCAACAAATCTCTGCCTCCGCTCCCATCGGAGCCTCGAACTCCTCAAATCACCAAATTCCAAGGCCGCAGCTTTAGTCATGCCGTTCCACAGCCGCCTCCCACCGCTCCAGTCGCCAGACAGCGAGAAGTCTCGTTCGACTTGACTCCTATCCATCGTATGCCTCCACGATTCCAACCGGGACCGTCATCTTTGCCCGAAAATATCGATGAGGGTGAGAGCGAGATCAGTCATATCAGCGCCTTTGTTGGCCGCCCTGCTTCAGCTGTAAGTGTACATATGATAGACTTGTTAAGTTTTTTGGAGAGGCTAATTGTTGGATGACTTGAATTCATGTAGGCTCCTGATGATCCAGAGTTGTTTGAAAGCTCCTCGTGGTGGGCTGGAAGATATACAGCCATCGCCGATCGCCTGATGGGAGAAATGCCTGGTGCGACAGCTAAGGAACGCGACAACCAGGTCCGTCTCGAATTGATGGCGTCCTGTGGAGGCGATAAACATAAGGAGAGAATCTTGCAGGTAAAACTCGAGTTAGCTTTAGTCCGATCTTAAAAATTATAGTTGATCTAACATGATATGGTTTTTTTTTGGTAGATATGGTGGACCAATCTGAAATTGAAGCAAGAGCAGCAGGAAGAACGAAATCGAGTTTAGAAAACAAATTCTCCTGCGCTGCGAAGCGGTCGATTGAAACGGTTGTTTGGCTGTTTCCGTGCAGGTACTGATTGATATGATGCGACTACTATTCACACTCACGTCTTCGACTTTTTTTTTCTTTCTTTCTTCATCTTATGATACATTTGTATACTGTTGTTAAGAAGATTCTTTATAGTAAAACTCGTGGCAAGATATATTTTATTCTTCCGTCCTTCGAGGCTGTGATATGCACGTGTGTAACCCGAATAGACGCACCCCAAAGCTTAAAACTGCCTAGCTAGCCAAATTAGCCTTTTCAACGCACATCGATAGACAATTTTTCGACGTCATGGAACCGGTTTGTAGATCTTCTAAAAAGTCCGGCCGTTGGACCCTGAGATAATCTAGATGTCACTCTCACATCGACTTTAGCTTCTGCGTATCATTTAGAATTAATAATTTAAGGAGTCATCTACAGTGCACAAGTATAAAAGGGCTACAATGGAACTCTGGTTCTCCCTCCCTTTTCTTCTACTTTACAACCTTTCCACAAAAAATTTTACCTTCGTACAAATATCATTATCCTGTCATTCTTGACATACTCAAATATAACACATTCACACTCATACATCAGAACTGTTTTGAACCTCTTGAATAATTGTCTATTAATTATCTATCAAATAATTGAAAATTTACAAAATGCATTATTCCAGAATCACAGCTATTTTGGCCATCATTGGCTTCGCAGCCGCAGTTCCTCTCTCTACCACCACCTCAATCCAATCAGAGGAGGCTCCCGCAGCAGCCACATTCTATGCCCTTCCGGACGGTAGTACCAACCTCCGTACCCCAGCCGGAACGGGCAACGAAGGCCCACTCAGCCACCAAGATGTGGGTTCGTCCGATAATGCTACGGAACCGCAATTCCCTCCAGTTCCGACCACCGTTAGCAGCTTCCCATATACTACCACCTTGACGGCATATCTCGAAAAGGCCACCACTACATCAGACGTTGTTCTCATATACGTTGCATCTTCTACCGAAAATGCCTCGGGATCGTCGTCGACGACGACGACTACAACGACGACGATGAGCAGTATTCAGCCGCTCGGAACTTTATATGCGGATAAGAATGGAAACACAAATATCGAAACTCCAGCTGGATCGACCGGAGAGGGACTCGCGCATCAGATGCACTCGGATGATCCTGCTGCTGATATTCCACAATTTCCGGCCGCACCTGCCGGTGTTCCCCTGCCTTTCACTACGACTTATAGTGCTAGCGGGGAGAGGAGTACCGGTGAGCCTAAGGTTGTAGTGTACATTGACACTCCTGCACCTCAGTCCGATTAAAAAAAAAAAAAAAAAAAAAAAATCAACAAAAAATCGTCAACTCGTTTTGGAGAGTTGGGAGTATTATTAGAGGATTGGCGTTACATTTGGGAAGATTTCTTTCGTTCTTTCGACTTTTTTTGATGTTTTTTTACTTTTGTTACCCCTTATCAAAGACTTTAACCTGATCACTGGAGTGGCTTGTTTGATCCGGGCTTCTTGTACAAGACTAGGTTTTTCTTCTAGAAAACTTTTAGACTCGATCATGGTGTTTTATAGTCTTTTTCTTAACCTTAAAAAAGTTTGCACCTTTTTTCTTTTACTGTGTAATTCTAGTTTTTTTACATTTTATGAAATCACAGCTGTAAACTAGCACACTTGAATCAATCTGCTTACCTTTATATATATATATATATCTTATAATAATTCTGGTTCTACCTATCGAGGTGTGTAGCACTCAAATCTAGGTTCTAGTTCGGCTCGTACGTGAATCCGTGTTAGCCTCTACGGTGTTGAAAATGCATTAATTCTAGATTTCAATTTCCCACTTTTTCCAATCAGGATTTTCGAACACCTCTTGACACATGTTTTTCAAATTGATCCTCGGGACCGATGCCGGAGTGAGATTAGTCGTCGATCGACCCTTTTCGTGTTTGTCGACTGTTGGATTTTGGGTTCACCAGCTGGATTCGACTCATGTGCTCAGGAAGGCATTTCCGCGTTTTTCAATTCATGACATTCAGACGTTACAGATTAAATTTCGATTAAACTACTTTTAAAAAATATATCCAAGGCTAAGGAGTACTCGGATGGCTCCAAAAAAATCATTTCGCTCATACAGCGCACGGTAAACCAGTGCTAGTGTTGTGCAGGTGTTGCATCTCCTTGTTTCCTTGTTTCGGTCAGTCAGGATTTTGACACCTGCAGTACCAGTTTCCACAACAGAAAACGCCGTTTGATAAAAAACGGCTTTTTGCTTCTCGAATTTTTCCTAGCCATTGGTTTTTTTTTTTTTTTTTTTTTTTTTTTTTTTCTTTGATATCGGGTCGACGAGAGAGTACGTACACAGGGTAACATGCAGGTACGGAACAGCTGAAACTGTGATATCCCGGATGCGCAGCTGCGCAGGCGGGTCAGACAGAAACTGTGGATGGATGTTGCATGTTGGAGTCGTACCAAACAACAAACGCATAAAATAGCACTTGATGATTGCATATTGAAACTCAGGATATCAACATATATAGGAGTCTTCGTGGCATTTCGGAATTGAAGAAGAGGTTAGGTCAAATGAGTATTAGACGAAGGAGCTTAAGGGAGTCCTTTTTTTCGTATCTTTTTTCTTCCCGTTTTTGCGAAACTGCAAACGGGAGTAGGTGCCGACTTGAGTATGTATCACAAATCGGCAGGTACTGGTGAATATATATATATATATATATACCTTATCACAAATTCCGATCATGAGACGATCATCCTATCAGGCTGGCTTGTTTCTCGCATGGCCTTTCCCGAACTTTCCCGTGTACGACCCTCTGAGTCTTTCTTTCAACATAAAATCCGGACGAGTTGGTCAGTTATTACTATATCAAGAAGGTAACGATAATTGACTTGCAAGCTTATTGGAAGCGGAAATAGAGTCACTATTTTCAAGTGGGATTGAAATCTCGGTGGAGATCGTATCTGTTTTGGAGAAAGGGTATAAGCAGCTTCAGTTCATCTGTATCGGCCTTAGAGCTCTATAGAGAAACATGCTTAACTTGTAGAGCTATAGAGCAGTGGTATAAATTGGAAACGTATGTCCGTGTATCTATTGTCTTTATTGTACATCCCAAACTTATAGACCCCATCTCCCATTCTAATATTACCAATTACAATATACTACATATCCATCTCATCAAGATGTTCCATCATCTGTTGCTTTTCACCGTGCTCTTGATAGGATCCCACCTGGGATGCGCCCATATACCCTACCTAGACCCCTACAACTCTCATAACTCCTACGCTTCCGCCTTCAACTTCCCAGACAACCTCTACTCCCGCGCCCTCTGCACCACCACAGCCTGCCCACCCCGTTCTTATCAATACAACAGCACCTCCTCTTATGGCAACTACGGCCGCAAACCATGGTCCAAACAAACTTGGTCCAAAGTCTACGTCAGAGCCAGCGACTGTCTGCACTTCGAATTCGGCACCCCCCACCTCCCCGCCCTCGAATACCCCGTCTTCCGCCCCTCCATCTACCTCCTCGGAAACTGTCTCCCACCGAGTCAAGTATTTGGATACCCCGTCCCGGAAGAGATACCATTCCCTTCTTTCGATCTACCTTATGGATACGCCCCGCAAGTTCTCCGGTTCGATCTCGGGAAGCCAGGGTACGACCCGGTCAAGTTTTACGAACCGACTCTTGAGTCTACGTTTTTGAGTTATTTGAATTATACCGTGCCGGTTGTGTGTGACGGAGAGGTGTATATTGTTGTTGAGGTTGGGGAGAAGAGGATTGTGGAGTATTATGTTGCGGTGGGGGAGAAGGAAGGGTTTCCACCTTATGGAAGCGTGATGGGGATTGGGAGTGTGAATGAGACGAGGGCGTGGGCTGATGGGGATAATCCGAAGGTTGGGATGTATTGCCCGAGACGAGGGTACTGGGAGAGGGAGTAATTATAATATAAGCTAGATCGAAGGCAGGCTGGAAACGAAACTAGAGTAGATGGAATATTTCATACTTTTATATTTGTTTTTATTTTCTGTTTATTTGTAGGTCTTGTATTCAAGAAGATCAGTCAATTTCGGGACCAGGGGGATGAGTCCGAATTAAGAAATATCAAATCCATGTGGTCTTGTGGCGTAACGTAACCTAACTTGTTCTGTCTAAAAATGATCGAGTTATGTGTTGATTTTGTTGTATTTTGGATGATAGGCGTCCTGAATAGGAAAGAGCTACAGTCAAACAAGCGATTTTGGACGTCGGGCCCAACACATTTCCGTCATTTGCCCCGCTTTGAAAATGAAGAATTACTTTATCCAATCGCATGCAATCCAATCAGCCAAATCAATCAAATCAAAAAATCATTCAATCAATCGAATGAGTCGATGCTGCACGATGCAATCAGCCCACAAACTTGACAACAAAGTCGTGCATATCAACCGACGACCACTCCACTCAAGCTCCAGCTTAAGCTTAAGCTGCTAGCTGGGAGCTTGCAGGGGCCTCGTCCACGCCTATTGGTGTCCCCCAGCCTGGCGCAGCTGGCCAAGTACTATACTTTTGCATGCAGCTGCAAGGTCGCATCATCATCAAGCAATTTTGCTTTTATAATTTTACAGCTCAAAGCGAAAAAGGAATTGCAATAACAAAGAAAGAAAGAGAGATTGAAGGATAAAGGTGGGAGATTTAGAGTGAGGGGGAGTCCGGACGGTCAGTTGTCACTACTATATCGATATCCCACCACCTGTTCTTTCGGTTCAGGAAGCTTCTATGCATCCTTCCTTGTCTGCAGAGTCCTCTCATCTCTTCTCAAAAAAACTTTTTTCTTCATCTGCATTTCGTCTCTATCGGCGGGGACGGTCTTCATAAAAAGGCATCTTCATCTCCGATAGTTCAGTCACATCTTTTCCTATTTTGCCATTAGTTCTTTTTTGTTCCACCGTTGTCCGTCCTCCGATACTCGAAACAGACGAGAGAGAGATCAAAGGTACACTGCAATCGCTCGATCCAACCAGAGCAGTAATAACCCCGGCGTACAACCGACAGCAAATCATTATTATTATCATACCAGACAGTACAGCTATAACCCTGTCAGTCAGTCAGTCTTTTGCTGCTCTTCAGCTTTGGTGTCACGACAAGGTTGGACACTACCCCCCATTGCCGCCAACTATATACCCACCGGATACTCGCATTCTTTCTACCATCTTTTTACTCCATTCCTTCCATTCTCTTCCTCTTCACTCCGTGAACTGCGCCTTTTTCGCCATTTTACCTACAGACGCCGTTCAGAAGTGGAAGCTAGCAGAAACTCCATCACCCGAAGGAAGTAACACTGGAGCTCTCACCCACACGAAAACAAATAGTTGTGTTCGAAAAAAACAACAAACGAACTACAATATCCAGAAAAAACGAAAACAAAGGAACCGGCCACTACGGCCTATCCATCCTTTCCCAGTATCCTTCCTCTGTAGGATAGTGATATATAATTTTTCCTAAGGCCCGGGCAAGCGAGCAGTTCGCCTCGACATGGCACACTTGCAGCGCGGGGCCACGATGGCGAGGGGAAGAGGCGGCCCGATGAGAGGTCGGCCTCCACCGCCGCAGATCATGCCAGCTCCGCAAGGTTACTACGAACCACCACCTCCTCCACCGCCAGGACGTACGTTACATCCCCTCGCTTTCTTTCTCTTTTCCACAACTTGGCTAACTGATTTGACTTTTTCCTCTCTCTCTCCCTCACAGACCATCCTGGAGCTCACCCTGGCATGCCGCCTCTGAATTTCCGTCGCGGTCGCGGTGCTCCCCCCATGCCCCACCACCATTCCCATCCAGGCGCCTACGCTCCTACCGAACCCCCCGGCGGTTATCCTGGCGATATAGACTCAGGCGAAGATATCACTCCGGAGAGCGGTAGTCCCGAAGGCAGTGAACTGACGCATCTCCCGCCGGGACCGCCACCGGGTGCTCATCCAGGCGCTCATCCAGGATATGGCGGCTTCCCACCTCATCCCCCTCCTCAGAATCGACAATTCATGGACACTATGATGGCCGAGAATGCACATTTACGGCAGGAAACATCACAATTGAGAGCGCAGGTTGCAGAATTAGCAGTACGTTTTACTTTTCTCATATCCAATTCCTTCCCAAAAAACACAACTCTATAAAAGCATAAAGAGCTAACTATATCGCTATAATAATGTATAGGCAGGAGGCGGTGCCGCGGGCTGGGAATCCACCGCCTTGACCACCCAAATCCGCGATGCGAACGCCGCAATCGACATCAAGGACAGCGAAATTTTCAGTCTCCACGCACAAATGCAAGAAATGATGGCAGCACACCAAGCCGAAATGGCCAAACTCAAAGAAGAACTAAAAATCGCAGAAGGAAAACTCAAAGAAGAAACAGACAAACGTGAAGGCGAAGTCAAGGCGCTCAAAGGCGATCTCGATGACGTGACGGCATACCTCTCCATCGCCAAAGCGGAGGAAGGCGTGGTGGACGATAAATGGTTCAAGGAGGAACTCGCAAAGTTTGCAACCCAGCTGAGGAATTGGGTGTGGAAACATTGTAAAGCTGCGTCGCAGATGCCGGAAGCCGTGGAGGATCCGGGAGTGCAAGCTCGCATTCGGCACGCGGTGCCCGAGTTCTCACGGTTGACAATGACGAATAGTAGAATGACGGTGATGCAGGCTGTCGTGCAGGATATCGTGCTCAAGCGGATATTCGACCGGTATTGCGTCGGGTTGACGATGGAGCACGAGTTGGCCATGCGGGATTTAGAAATCATGATGACGAGTCATACTAGCGGTGGTATACGTGAGTCCTAACTACTCTTCCCCACAAAACACCATCTCGTAGATGCTAATTTTTTTTTCTTTTTGGCGAAATAGCAAACTATGCAATGATCAACCGCTGGCGAGCGCTAAGCATCGCGCTGATGACTGGCACTGACCCCGTAAAGGACAACTCGGAAAGTGCCATCGTAGACTGCTGTTCCGAAGTCGAATCCGTCGTCTTCTCCCTCATCCCCGGCCACAAAGCCCGTCCCGGCGACCAAGCCTCTCGAGCACTGATCCCCTTGCTTGCAAACGCGGTCAGAATATCTCATCACTTCAAGGGACAGCGGGCACGTATCGATGTTGTCAGCCCGGTGGGTCACATTTTCGATCCGGAGTGGATGGAGGATGCATCCGGGTTGGAGGATGATGCGGATGAGGATTTGAGAGGAAAGATGGTGGGCGCGTGTTCATTCCCGGCAGTGATCAAGTGGGGGAATGAGAAGGGGGAGGATTATGGGAATCGAACTGTGATTTTCAGGGCAAAGGTATTGTGTTTGCTTGATAACGATTAAGTTTTTTTTTGGATTTTTTAAAATTATTATTGTTGATATAGCATCGCGGGCGGCTTTACGTGCTTTTTTTGTATTTTCTTGTTTGGAATCTCTTTTTTTTTTTCTTTGATAATTTGTTTTTATACTCTTTTTTTATGTTTTCATATTTGCCGGATATCCATGTAGCAAAGCAGCAGCATCTTTTTATGATTTACGACTCCAAAAAAAACCTCATATATCTCCCACCTCACCGTTTATATACTTCTTCATTTCATTTCTTTTCTTTTAAACGAATTTCTTTACTCTTCTTTATGATAATTTTTATTTGGGAAAAAAATGGGTTTTGAGTGTCATTTTTCTTTTCTTTCCACTGCTTGTATTTGTTCTTCGTTCTTCTTCTTCATCATTGTGACTAGCATTGCACATTCTTGTATGACTACAAAACATGATACCATCTATTTTTCACCAGCGTTCTTCCCTCCTCGTGACTTCAGCATAAATAACACTACCAGCAAATATATACGCGGCGTGCATTACGAGACGGCAGGTACACCTACAAACTGGATTATACAAAAAAAAATCCAATTCATGGGTGTATTTGTCCCCTCATAACACACGCGCCGTATACGCCGGTAAGTTACTAAAAAAGAAGAAAAAAAAAAAGCCATCTTAACCGCCGAAGAATATTTATCACCCCAAAGAATCTGCATCATACCCTCTCGGACGGTCTTTTCAACGTCTCTGCCAATTTGGAGGTACTACCCTCCTTGAGCACCGCCGCATTCATCTGATGACTCGCACCAGCAACCCAAACCCCATCCTTCCCAACCTTCCCCGCTTTAACATCCTTCATCAACCGTTTCCTCACTAGATTCCCCGCCTCGTTCGCATCCTCCTTACTATCGTGACCCTTATCGTTATCCAATGCCTGGATGAACCTCCCCAGATGCTGCTTCACTAAAACCTTCAAACTATACCGTGAACCGATCCCGTTTCTATGCATATATAGAATTGCCGTATCGACTACACGAGGGTGAATCACTCTCAAACACTTCATATCGTTCTCCAACGAATGGCCGATAAGGATAGATGTCGCGTCGATGTGTTGGAATAGGATGTCGCGAGCTTGCAAGGGACTGGCAGCTTTGGCAATAACATCGTCTGCCGCCTCGTTCGCTTTTTCGGTTGAATACGCCGGCGCGGAATCCCACTGTGCTTGTGTGACGCCTGAGAAACGGGAGTTAAGGTCCAGCACCTTGCCGAACGGTTGCACGAGGACATCGATGATGGGTTCGTACGTGGGGAATCGGGTGGCGGTGAGTCGGATGATTTCGAAGCCGTGGGTGGTAAACCCCATCTCGCAGTCCAGACAGACGGCTTTTTCCTTTTCCCTTTTCGATGACGGTGGGTTGGGGTCTGCTGATGGTGCTGGTGTTTCGACGAACTGCCACCCGTTGGCGAGACGCGGGGGGCTCTTTATTAGGAAAACGTGCGTGTAGTGATCTACGCAACCGGCTGTTTCTCCGATGGCCTGGTGACAGCAGGTCCATTGTCTCTGGCCGATTGTCCGGTCTGGAACCCAGGCTTTCCCCCAATGGTGTACGCATTTCCCACCGGAGGAGTACAAACCGGTTTCCACATCACCGTCCGGGAACATTTTGAATCTCGACTTGCATCGCTCGCACTCCTCGTCTCCAGCTGAGGCTACAACGCCTTCGTTCGCCTTCGATATCTCTTGTTCTGATGGCGGTACCATAACGTAATCGTATTCCTTCAGTAGCTGGGAGGAATGGACGTAGTGTCCGATCGCACGTGCTTCGTCCTCCGGTGCCATGCCGGTATCTACTACCTCTCCTCCCTCCGCGGCCCTCTTTTGCTCCTCCTCTTTCCGCTTCTCGTCGACTTCCTTCTTGTAGTCTTGAAGGCTCATCTTGGTAAGGGCGTATATACGGTTTCTCATAACACCCAAATAGGCTTTCGAGTGCTTGAGTGCGGCTTCTTCTTCTTCATCCCTAACGCGTTTGATGAGCCTCTGCTTTCCGGTCGCGGTGTTTTGACTTTGCGGATCTAGGCGGATGTACTGTTCATGGAGTTTTGTGAGGACTTTCAACCGGGTTTCGAACTGTTCAGGCGGTCTGGATACCATGCGAGGGACTAGTCGTTCAGGTTCGGGTGCCTTTTTAGCGGGTGTTGCTACCGGCTTGCCCCAATCCAAGAGGTCTTTTGTAACGTCTTTTTTGGGAGTGTCGGCGGGAGCGGTGTTCTATACAGATGAATTCAAAAAACCATTAGCTATCCCCAAGTGTACTTTTCTCCCTTTTACCTATAAAAGGGATCTAACAGGGAAAGAACAACTCTAACCGTTGGAGTGGATAATGTATTTAATGCACGTAGACTCTGTATGGAAGCAGAGGACGTCCTAGAACCCGAAGCAAGGGGTGCATGTGACTGAAGGATCCTGGGCGGTCCGGCTCTCTCTATACGTGTTTTCGTGACGATTCCGGTTTTCTTGTCGGTAGTTTCGACCTTGAAGTATCTACCATCTTCCGTGTCGATGGAGCTGGAAGGAACGTAGAGTTGTGACGGAGACGACGACGAGGAGGGGGATTGCCGGACGACATTACTACTATTATTAGAAGTGGCGGTATTGCTAGGAGTGGGTTTTTTGAGGATTGATTTTATGATGGGTTTTGCGGAGTTCGAGGTAGCTTCAGTCGGTTTGATGCTGCTTTCGTCATCAATCCTTCGTCGCTTTGACGGAGGGGCGGTCGCGCTGCGCTCATTTTGGGAGGTATTGTTCGCGGGATTAGGGGCTGCGAAGGATAGTAATATTAGCTCTCTCTCTCTCTCTTTTTTTTTTTCTTGCTTAAGTATGGAATGGATGATGGCGAACGTATATAAGAAAGAGGCACGCGTACCTTGAGCTACCATCGGAGGGGCGGGAGGAGGAGAAGGAGCAGGGACAGGAGCAGCCTTGTGGGAGAAGAGGCAGTTCTGGAGACTGCATGTTGATATCCTGGGACAGGTTGTGGTTTTGAAGAGACCCGAAGGACGAAACATTGAGGAGCCGGCTAGTCAACTTAGAGAAGAAGATGATGATGAAGGGATGCCGTATGACAGTCGAGATGACAGGGTCCTGACTATCATGTCGAGGAGGAGGAGGATGACGGTGGATGATGGATGATGATGGATGTTGTTGATGTGTGGGAAATTCAGGCGCCAAAACAACGCCAAGTAAAAATAGCAGCCGAATACAACTTGCTTGAATCGAATATATGCAACCGATTATAGTATATTCTATAAATTATAAAGAGGAGTATATCAGTACAGATAAGTAGATATAAAGAAATCGAAAAGGCGACTGTCTATAGTATAGCAACGTGCGAAAAGAAAAGAAAAAAGATGTTTCATATAAAATTTCGAATTTTCGCTAAAACGAGTGAATACGGCATGCCAGACAGGCCAGGCCAGGCCATCGATGTCCACCTTTAAATTTGCCGCTAACTGAATCGGTCAGCTTGGAGCTTAAATTTACATTCAAAAAAACCGGAGTTCGCAATCCTCCCCGGTTCATGTCTTCATATATATATAGGTCATTATTAACCGCGGCGGGAACCATAAATGTAGCTGTATAGATATCGAACATGCCCTCACTTCATTCATGCGACCAACGATAATCAATAATCAATCACCTCTAATTATCTTCTTTGCTTGATAATTCCGTCGGATTCGAAAACCACCGCCGACAGCAAACTCCCATGATATCTCGATCGTTATAGCCGGCATGACGGATCAGACTGGGAAGGCCCATGCGCCGCACCGGGGCTTCATAGCTGGTGTTTTCTCCGGGATCGGTATGTGTACCGTATATTCCATACCTATTCAAATATCTCATACCTCTCTCTCTACAAGTGCTGACAATCTCTATATAGCAAAACTATCGGGTACAGTCGTGCGCATTGCAATATCGTCGGAAAAATACTGGCACGCTTATTAGCTAACTCGGGTGGTATTTGGGAATGATGATATAGTGGGGCACCCGTATGTCAATATAATACCAATCTCTATAAATCTTTTTACAAATTTAAACATACCAAGCAAGCTAAATGATAAAATTGTATAGATTCGACACTGTTAAAGTCAGACTGCAAACATCACCGCCGTCGCAGTTCAAGGGACCGCTGGATTGTGTCTTGAAAACGGTCAAGAATGAGGGAATCCGAGGATTATACAAGGGTATTTACTAATATATATATACATATATTGTTCTTGAAGTATACGCAAACAAATTAAACTAAACACCCATCGTTTAACAGGTGCGACACCACCGCTGGTCGGTTGGATGTTCATGGACTCGGTGTATGACATCCCACAATACATACAATCAACTTGGTTCAAAAATCGCTAAGGTTCGGTTACTATCATGCATGTAGGATGCTCGGATCATTGTCCAATTACCGTCAATTACTCCTCGACATCGACAGTCCCTTTCTCCGCGCCGAACCTCACCTGGACGGACCAGGCGGCCGCTCCGAACTCGACCCGATCCCCAAACTGAGCACCTTCGGCCACGGTATCGCCGGCATCTTAGCCGGATGGGTAAGCACACATCCTCATAACCTTACAGATCGTCACTAATGCTCCAACAGACGGTATCCTTCATAGCAGCTCCGATAGAGCACGTGAAAGCCCGTCTGCAAGTCCAATACCACGGCGTCAAATCCACCGCTCCCTCCGTCATAAAACCAAAATACACAGGTCCCATAGACTGCGTCCTGAAAATATCCCGCCAACACGGCATACTCTCCGTCTTCCACGGTCTTCGCGCCACCCTCCTCTTCCGCACATTCTTCTTCTTCTGGTGGGGCTCTTACGACCTCATCACCAAATACTTCCAACGAAATACCTCCCTCTCCGCTCCCGCTATCAACTTTTGGGCCGGAGGGTTGAGCGCCCAGATATTCTGGATCACGAGTTACCCCAGCGATGTCGTGAAACAGAGAATCATGACGGACGAGCTGGGGGCTGATAAGAGAAAGTATGCGTCTTGGTGGAGGGCTGCGAGGGGAGTGTACCTCCAATACGGGTGGGCGGGTTACTGGCGTGGATTTTTGCCCTGTTTCCTGCGAGCGTTTCCAGCGAATGCGGCGGCTTTAGTGGCTTTCGAGAGCGTGATGCGGGGGTTGCAGAGCGTCGAACAAGAGTAATAAAAAAAATAGTTGACTCCAAAGATATAAGAAAAAAAAAGAAAAAATAAATATGTACATATTATACAGATCAATTCTATTAAAAGAATTAATATCAAAACCAGACCGATAAAGATGCTTTATTTTTGTGAAAATTCCGGCCGCCACCAGGGCTAACCCGAATTTCTCTCTCCAGAATAAGTACGGCGAACAATCGATCCTTTCTGCCGCTCGCGGAAAGCCGCGTTTAAATCATCATCGAATGTTGGCTCTTTGCCTTCCTCCAGTAATCTTTTCATTTGATTGAAGAGTACGGTACCCTTATCCGGTGGGAATGAACTGGAATCAGGACTAGCTGCCGAGTCTATGTGTGGAGAAGTACCATTCCCACCCGCTGTATCAGTACTTTCATCTTTTATCAACTGACTGTCAAAGCTCTCCTTCTCATAATTTCTCCACCTAGGAATGTAATTAAAAGCCTTATAATTAGGCGTCAATTTGACCGGCTTTGGCGAAAACTGGGTCGCTATCCTTTCCTTGATTATCTCTCCCATCGTCCTCTGCTGTCTCGTCGGCGGATCAAAGTCGATCCCCAGCTCTTTGGGGGATACCGATTGAGTACCGGAATGTAAAGCCGGCGAACGGGGGAGCTTGAACCTGGACCCTTTGAGGTACGGTGTCGAGGGGAGTAGCTGATGTTCTTGAAAGCCGAATTCCATTTTATAAACCGCATATGAAGGTGATTCATACGGATGTGAGCTGGTTTCCCCGTCCACGATTTCGTCAGTCGCCATATCTATATGGATGTATGTATGATATCGTGAATGGATGGGGGTCTTCTTACGCTAACAAAGCTCTGACGGCGGTCTTTGCGATTTTTTTCCCATGACACATAATCTCAACTCTATACGACTCCACGACCTCTGTACTCCCCAATCGTCCGCTCGGCGGGGTAGCTCCCTCCATCGCCTGAAACTGTCCGGTACCCAGAGTCTGGAAGCTACACCTGGTGTACCTGCCCCCACCTAACGTACCCGCCCCCGTTTCAAAGATCGCATTCTTCACCCTCGTAACCGCATCGGCGGGGACGTAAAACACAAGATTGTAATCCAGTCCCTCATCGATCGTTCGTTGCATTTCTGTCAATTTGTATATCGAAAAGCGAGGGGAGGTTTGGAAGCGACGGAAGGGAGGCGGTGCGTCTGGGTTTCTGGTATTGGCGGGGAGTTCTGCGAAACGGGTAAAGCCATCGCGAAATGTTGGCGGGGGGGTATTGCCGCGAGAAGGAAAGTTACTACCGTTTTCCGATGCGAGGGAGCGGCCGAGGTTGGTCCATTTTCTGGATATGCGGATTGGAAGGGAGAGAGAGGCCCGCATTGGCTTTTTTTCGAGGTTTTGACGGCGGTCGTTCTTGAAGGTGGGATGGTCGCGGTTTTCGGGACTACGCCGGGATGTTCGTGCGGTTCAATTTTCGAGGTCGCTCTTCCAACGCAACGCACTTTATAATTATATCTCGCCCAATGCAACCGATATCGCATCCTGGACGGGAGACGGATATAAGATAAATTCTTGATATTTTGGATTTCGTTATTGATATATACTTAAGTATATATTTGCAACTACAATCTGTCTGAATAGCTAGCCTCCCTCGTATAATATACGCAAAAGCATTGCATAAAACCCCCATTTTTTCTCAATTTGATATCAGAAAATCAATAATACGTAAAATCGATCCCAAAACGCTCCCAAAAAAAGACTCTCCATCCAGTATACTAGTATCCCAAAGACCGTGTATGACCTTTCCAAAATAGTCGAAAGATTCATATATATATGGCTCTTACAGCCCACGATCTCCCTGCAACGGTTCAAACATATTCTCATCCTCCGCCCCCGACTTTGAAACATCCGGTTTCTTGAAAGTACCAGCGACACTCGGCCGTCTGGTATTCTTCTCCACGAATTTCTGCTCCGCGTATCGTCCGGGATCCTCCTCGCTTCCGATTTCTACGTTTTTGTCCATGACGTGCTCGCCTTTGAAGTCGTCGTCGTCCTTCTTGGCTGCCACGTGTTTATCTTGGTTGTTCATTTTGTGTGCGGTTTAGCGGTGATAACTATTCGAGATGGTAGATTTAGCATATATACTGTCTATACAATTACGACATTATTGAATTAAATTTGACATTTATATTGAACGGTTAAGGAAGGTTTTGGAATGACGAGATGTTCTTCCTTTATAAGCATATCGCAACAGATAGCTTTGATTCATACCGTGGATTTAATATTTCCTATATTCTAGACGGTTAGTTAGTCACATGGATTTAAAAAATTCAGACATTTGCATCCCCTCCGTAGCAGCACATATAGTAGAAACAAACTCGGAATGAACCGGAAGGTTCAAGTCTCCTACCGTAAGAATGGTATAATATGATGTATGCAAGTCTCTTTGTTCAATTACTCAGTAAGCTCCAGTACAGGTTATTTTTCAATATCGAATACGGGGTCGGTATGTTTAAAGGTGTAAAATATCAAAGATTGGTCAAGATTAAAATATTTACAAAATCGGTCAAAGGAATCGAAGTTCTTATATACGTCTATTTACCCCAGACTAGATTATATATCCCCTCCCATCACCAAAGCCATCGATAGGATCGAGTATAATACATTTCCTAGCTTTATAAATTTACGGGACTGACATATTTCCTGTTCTCTTGGATTTTTAAATTTTGGCCGTATGCGGTTCCGAACTGTTGTGTTGACGACATTCTGATGTCAGCGGAAAAGGTTCGCGGGGAATTAATGAAATCATATAGCCATCCTCGGATATCGATTGAATGAACTTCGATCTACGCGAATACGCTTTCGACGACATTAAATATGCCGATAGTTGGATACATTTATCCAATTCGATCCTCTGGAAAACTCCGAAGTGTGAAGTATGAGAATCTTCGGAGTGGGCTTCCAGAAGTTATTCAGATCCCTCTGCATAAACTGAACTGGTTTGTTTAACACCGGAATTAACGTAAATTTATAACCCGCGAACTGTCAATGCATGCATTATTTGCTGGAAACAGATCCGGCATGAGAAGTCACGCTCATTCGGGTCAAATCATTTCATCAGAAATTTGAATTCTCGAACGTTTCATCTCTCGAGTCTCAGAACAATGCAAAGTCGATAAAATAATTAACTTCCGGGCGCTTCAACTTGTTCGAAAGCCAGCCAACGACGGCTCAACACATGTGTTTAATGTTTCCTCCACCAAAACATTCGAATCATGATGATGATTGATGATGATGATGATGTGTGAGACACGACGGAGAGTCTCACTTTGAGACTTTCCATTCGGCGTACAAAACCCATTAAAAAAACGTAAATTACAAGCGGTGGGAACTATCCGAAAACTTCATCAGAGCTCCACTACAGGCTTGTTCACCTTTCTCAAAATCTTAGCTCAGCGAGTGACGTTCAGGAAATGAGAATGAGAGGGCCTCGCGTGCGTGTACCTTTCACCATTCCAGTTCCGGAGCTCGAGAGCTCAATATCCCTTTTCAGAACAAAAAACCCAGAGTAATATCAATCCACTATTCACAGAACAACTAAGCTCGGTTAAGGCACAATTAAAAACATGATTCTCCTCACCAAGACCAGAACAGAACAGAACGAACCAGACCGGGTCTTTCTCTTGTGCTGCTTCGTGTGACCAAAGTTGGCTAGGATGGATTACTCTGCGTACGATTACCAGAAACCGGCACGGTAGAATTTAAAACTATGAAACCCCGAGACCAACTAGAAATTCAAGATGGATGTGTCGATGCGGCGACGGCGGGCGGGAAACACTGCATGGATGACCTGGAATGACCTTTCAATTTTTCACCCTAATAGGTGTGTGTGTGTGTATGTGGTTTCTCCGCTCCAGTGCCGCCTCCCACTCGTCCCGCTTTCCCTCGGGATGAAAGCCCCATCCAATCCTATCTATCCCATTCTATCCACTTTGTGATCTGATAACAGACCAAAAAAAAAAAAAAAAAAAGAAAAACACCATCAACGATCCGACAGTGCTTTATAATGTAGAACATGTACATACATGTATTGTAAACGCTGTAGATCATAATCAGATTTTGAAGCAGCCTGGGTAAGCGACAGCTTTAATTGCTTACTGCACATGACATCGCTAGACTTCGGCTCCGTACTCCACCATGCATCGTTCTATGTCAAGCACTTATCTATAGATCTATGCTCTCTCGCTTCCTCTCACCCTCGTCTAAATAGACGGCACAACTCTATAGATCTATTTTGCGAGCAATTAAGAAATTGCGAGAAACCAGAGCTATAGAGGAGGCCTCCGGAAGGTAATCATGTACTGCAGTGGGGCCGGTATGCACCTGAGGTCGAATGCATCATGCAATGCTCAAGTACAAGCATCGATGCATCGGCATGAATTCCGTGTTGTTATAAGTTTCAACCCTTCAAATTTTTTTTTTTTTTTTTTTTTTTTTTTTTTGGGGGGGGGGGGGGGGGTTTAGCGTGTATTTTGGTATGTACCAGCCGATTAACTGGCAGTCGCTGATATCGGTATAACTATTTGCGAAAACGAATGATATCTCTAAGATTCACATTTTCTTATAGTCTCGGATTTTCTTACTGCTTTGAAATTTTTTTTTGCGCATGGTGAGCTCGAGAGGAAATTGGGAAAGCTGAATGAATTGCTATGGTGATTTTGTGCGAGATCGGAGCCGATATATGCGACCATGCCATGCCATGCCATGCCAGATTCCGTCCGTCTGCGTCGTGATTTTTGACCTTTTTTCTGTTCAAAATTTGACTGGGGCGTCAATGCAATGGCAAACGGATCATCTCGGGGGTGTGGAACGCAGCATGGCACGATGCAATGCAATGCGATTGGGTTTGGATCCGGTTCAAAAAAAAACTCGAAATTCACCGGAGGGCTTTGTGGAAGAAGAGTAAGACATGCTTAAACCGGTAACTGGGAACACTTGTACCAGAAGAAGGAATAATTTTTCAAAAAGTACCCGAATCAGGCAAAAAAAAAAGGTTATTATAAAACGTTTGGCGGACAGCTCCGTAGCTACTTAAGAATGTAGCCGGGTAGGTTAGTAGGGTTCCTTAGATCTTGTCTTGGATGAGGAAGCTAGCTACATGTATACACCCAGCCCTTTTTTCCACCGGGGTTTCCTTTCTGTTCTCGATTGGAAGTTGCAAGTTTGAATACCTTAAATCATGCAATCGGAGCCTCACACAGAGAGAGCAATTGGCAACCGTTGCGTTTTCCTTCTCCGGATCCTTGGATATTATCCCCCTTTCCCCCCTAATTCCTTCTTTCTTTCTTTTTCATGCCTGGTAACTAGACTGTGCGTTATCATGCTGCTGCAGCTGCAGGCCCAACCAAATAACCGACATGTCACCGTCTCGTGCTTGTGATATCATTCATACATTCCGAAACAGGTATTCGATTTCGGACAGAGAGAAGAACCAAATTTTGAGCCTTTTTCTTTAAATTTTTTTTCTATCAAGTTGTGGATGGTATGGTGCTAAAATGCCCTCATTAACACATGAGCTTTTGTCCCTTTCCTTTCCTTTCGCGTCGCGTCGTTTTTTTTTTTTTATCAATTGTTCGGCTTGAGATGCTTACCTGCATGAATCTAAATGCAATTGGTGAGAATCAGATCAGCTTGCGCTTGCATTTCTGCCCTAAGATCTGGTGAGCATCAGGATCACGCCTCCTCCCCCACCCCCCATTTCTACCTTTAAGCATCTAGTAAGTACTAAGTATTTGGTATACTACAATACAAGTCATGCCACGAATATATATTCGAATATAAACAAACGTACGAGGATGGGCCATTTGTCAGCTGTATGCATAAGAAACATCAAAACCGAAATAAAAAAATGATATATATTTTATAAAGCACTTAAGTACTTGAGTATCCATCAATAATTCCAATATAATATAATAATATACGGTGGTAAATCGTAGGCGAGACAGGTGGAGGTATCCGGAATGATTTAGAATGTCTCAAATCTGATGCTGATGATGATCTGGGGTAGTAACCGGCCGGGGGCTAACTGCAAAAAAGCACATACCTATCCCGTTTATCAAGTACGTATATATATAGCTTACAGGATGCTATAGAGTACTTGAGTATATAACTTAGGTGTACACATATGATATATGTTATACGAAATTTAAGAACAGAAGAAGAAAATAAAAAAGTCTCAGATTCGTTTTTTTACCCCTCAATTAGCTATTAGTTGGATATCGCATGTCAGACATACTGAATTTATCATGTTTTACCGCCAGGGCGTAAGGGGCGGCTGGAAAATATATAACAAACATAACAGACACAAACTTGTTTGAATCCAATTGAAATGTACGGTATACCTAGCCTCGATTACGGTATACCGCTACTCGTGAACTGAAATGTTGTTTCTTCGAAATTTCCGTGGGCATCATCGCATCGATTCGAGAAATGTCTCTGGTAAAATGGGAAGAAGTGAGAGGAGAAAGATGTCTTAATTGCTTCTTCGGCTGGGCTGATGCAGGTCTTAAGCCTATACGTCCACCTGCAGATCAGAGACATTGACATGTTTTTTTAAACCGAATCTTCCCTCCAAAAAATACGTGAGACATAAAATGAACCACCAACGTCGTTGGCCGTCGCAGGGTTTCCAATTTGAATCACCAACCACAACTTACGGTTTAAACGCTTCGGCCGTACACTATACAGCTGTATACGGTGGAAGTGGGGGAAAAAAACGCCAATGAGATAGGCTGTATACCCCAGCTTACAAACGAAGTAATATCACGCCCCAGGTTTTGAAGACCAACTAGTTGTTACTGTCTTTCCGCGTCTAGATAGTACGTAAAAGCCAGGACGCACAATTAGAACAAAAAAAGGTCTGGGTTCGGCCGGATGATGTTTCTAAAATCTCGCCCATAAATTTTTCCAGACCCGGACGGTCCAATGTCTCAGTTTGCTTATTCGCTAAAATCTAACACACTCTTCCAGCGAGTGAGTGAGTGAGAGTGAGGTGAGAAGCCAGATGGGTAGGACATCCCGTCGGCCGGGAGCTTTGTGCGTGGAAAGAAAATCGAAAACCAGCCAGAATCGGCCCATTCACACGAAACACGCAGCTCTGCCGGGTGTGGCCAGCGCGGTGTTTTTTTTTTTATTTTTTATTTTTTCTTTCTTTCTTTCTTTCTCGAACCGAACTGAGTCCGGTATTGACCCTTTCAAATTTGGGCAGGCCACTGGGGGCTGGATTGCATTGGCTTTTTTTGATTTTCCATGCTCGCAAGGTCCATTAAAATTTTTCTTCCTCTTTTGGGGTGGGTTTTACATATATACCTTCGGGGTTACGTTACATACGTAGTATGCCTATGGTATTAAATTTCATTTTAGATGGACGACCTCGGAGTGATAAATTTCTGAGAACGGTCTTTTCTTCTTCTACTTCTTCTTCTATTTTCCTTTCTGGCTCCTGATTTTCGTTTATATTAATCGCTCGGATTTTTGTTGTACAAATAGTCTCTGGGAGCGCTACGGGAGGAAAGGAATAAAAGTATCATGTCTCTAGCAAGGACCGTTGGGTTGGATTCTTAATCGTTTCATTCGTATTCACACGGTCGATTCGACTCGATTCGATTTTCAAGGTCACAAAAAGTCGACTGATTCGCACCACGCCACTCTCACCGCACCCACCGCACCAGCACAGCACAACGCAGCGAGCACCGCAGCAGCAGCAGCTAGCATCCGGTCGCAACACAAGCGGTTCGGGGCGGTTACCGATTCGAAGCAGTCGCAGTCTCGCCACTTGCACTGCTTGCCAGCTCCGATTTTACGATAATCGAAACAAACAAGTGGAGCCAGCAAGCCCCCCCAAGGGCTCAAGGGGAAAAGAAAAATCAAAATTTTTTTTTCCATTCACGTTTCTCTTTATTAAATTGTCCTTCTTTCTCCGAAAATCGAAAGGGGTGGTGGAATAAATAATATAATATCATAACCAAGGGAAGTTTAGATCTGAGATAGCTAGCGGATTAGTCTTCCAAATATATCAGCGGCAAGATCAGGGAAAAGAAACAAAAGCTGCATATTCCCATTCTAAGAAAAGCAGCAAGGCAAGCTGTCGCGAGTGGATACACCCGTTGCATTGCAAGCCAACCGGACTATTATCAGGCAAGGAAGGGGAAAGAAGAAGGAAAAAAAAAAGTTTTTTAGCAACGTTCGGAAAGACAAGGGAGGTCCGAAACACCCTTTTTATATGAGCATCGGTTCGACACCTTGCCAGCAAGCTGCTCGTGCCCGTCATTCGGAGTATCTGCGACCTTTTTTTAAATACCTCATAACCAGCCCAAGCCAGTTAAGCCATAATTTTTTTTTTTTGGAGAGCCTCCGTCAACTGGCCCTTTACAAATACCTTACGACCACCGTTTCTACTATATTTCCAAACAATCCGACAGAATAAATTAATACAAGTTTAATACTATAATACTCACGGAGAATAATCAGGTAAGCAAAACTGGAAATATTATACGTCCAAAGGCATGGGGAAAAAAAGACTGACAATTGGATTCGTCGTCGGTATCGTTCAGGCCCCGTAACGTAATTAATTTAACAATTTAATCAACTTTAATTATTTCAAGCAAACTGCCTTGAAGACAACACATAATTCGCTAAATCCAACAAACAAAACACATCTTCGAAGCGTGTTACAGCCAGCCAGCCAGCCAGCAAGAGGACACAAACCGTCGCACGACAGGGTGCTGAGGGATATATTTTATACCACTACTATCATACAAATAGATTACCTATATCTATTATATATATATATATATTCCTCGTATGATATAATTCATATATCAGTAATAATTTATATATCAGAAACAGGGGGGAATATGTCCGCTACAAAAACTCTCAAGCTGCTCAACAGCATAACCACAACAACCTCGCAGGCGACCTCTCACCACCGTCGAAGAAGAAGCTCCGCAGCCGTTACAGCAGCTGCATTCGCTCCAATGTTTAATTCTAACTTTCAGACAAGCTTCTATCCTCACTGCCCTCCACAGCAGCAGCACCAGCAACAACAGTTTTACCCTCGGAATGATGGCAGCATGAATAATATGATGATGATGAACGGTAATCACCAGTTCCTGCCTGTGTTTGTCACGCCCACAACACCAGCGTCATCGGACCACCAAACCTCTTATCACGGTACGAATAATGTCACTTCTCCACCACCCTACTACTTTCACACCCCGCCCATCAGTAGCGTCGGTGGTGCAGGTGGTGCCGCCATCAATGTCTCTGCTTCAAAGCCCACCGGTGTCGTCAGTGGAAGTGCTGCTGTCGGGGTTCTGAATCACCAGCACCAGCAGCACCAGCAGCAGCTGTTCCTGTCAAATCTGAACCCACAGCCGGTGGGCTACCATAGTGGTAATCACAGCCCTAATCATGCTCTCCCAGGCCTGAATCACACGAGATCTGGTGGACCTCTGCCACAGGAGGCTCTTCTAAATAAGAAGCATGCCTCCCGGCCGTCGCTCTCGCAGTTTTCTGTCGCCAGTTCCCCTCATTTTCAATTCGCATTCGAAGCTCAACCGCCCTCGCACGATTCGATCATCGCGATCAGCAACAACTGCACCAATAATAACAACATCACCACCGTCAACAACAATAATAATACGATCACTCCGGCTGTAACCCCGACCTTCTCCAAGCCTACTGTTGCTGCTTCTCACTCTCGACAGTCCTCTCTGAATAAAGTCCAACCTGTGGTCGAACCTCAACAGCAGACTCTACCAGCTAACGATAACTCGGGTTTCACCTTTCTGTGTCTGAATCCTGAACCCAGTCCGGTTCTAAACTCAAAGCCTATCGTTCAACCAAATACCAAGGCTCCATCCTGTGGTCTTCTCCCTGGTGGTTTCTTTTCCCTGACACCGGAAGACTCATATTCCCCTCCGATTTGCACATCCACTCAGCCTTCTGCTCCCCAGCAGACAAACTCCTACTTTCCAATCATGCCGGTCAACCCTGTAGTGCAGCAGCTGGCTCCTCGCCATGGCTATCCAACTGGCTATTACCGACCAACATATCAGCGTCTGACCAGACACGCGGTTGCAGCTGTTGACTCGAAGGACTCACGAGAGTTTCGTTGGAACCGCGTCCTGCGCTATGTTCACGAAATCTCGGCGCCCCACGGTACCAGTTTCCCACCGTCGGATACTTGGATTCAGCAGCAACGTCTAAGGATCATGACTTCGCCACGTGAGGATAAAACTGGCGACAACCGTAGTTTGTGGGATGGAGGATCTCTCGGCACCAACGGAGTTGACGATTTTATCTGGGATGACGACTTGCAAAACGGCAAACGTTTCACGATCCCTCCAAAGAGTCAACAAGGCGATGCACCTGGCGAGGAAGAGAATCTAGTGTTTTCTATCGAGCCTGCGACAACAGCGACCACGAAAGCAGCGACTGCGAAAACAGATTTTGATCTCGCTTTCGGCTATGAAGTTGACGACACCAACTTGCGGCCTCCTGCCAAGCGTACTAAGAGTAACGAGAGTCAGAAGGCAGCCAGACGAGGTCTCCATGAGTATCTTGCCGCACTCAAATCCTTCGAACTTGCACATGTGCAAGACATGAAGCGAGATGCACCGCTGACTATCGCCTCTTGAGCTTCGAATCCTTTTCTCTCTAATTTTCTCATTTTGGAGAATATTTTTTGTATAGCCTTTGTAATTCATCAAGGGGACCTCAACTTCTTTCTTTTTTTCTTTTCTTTTTTCATCCTTTCTCTTCTTGAACTTGGTTTTTGATCATTAATCTTGCCCCGATTTTTATATCCACTCTCATGACCCGTCAAATTCTGCTCGTTGCTTGTTTTTAAATCATTAGCGTCTGTTCATTCCCCTTCTTCCCCGCATATCTTGGTTTTGTTTTTTCCCCATTCTTGGTTGTCAACTTTTTTTTTTTGTATTCGCAACATGCACGGCCGGCGTTAACTTTTACAATGGAGGTTTTCTATGGGATTTGCTTTTTTATCTTTGCTTTCTCGCATCACCAGCTCTCTCTCCTCTGGGTCTCCTCTTTGGTTTTTATTGGACTTTTTTTTTTACTTCGCACGTACACAGAACATACCCTATAGACTACCCCTCTGATCCCCATATTACTTTTTTTAGTAGATGTTGTTTCTTTGAATTTTTTACCCATGGGTTTCGACTGCTTCTTCTAACGAACTGTTTATGGTTTTTTTCTCTTTTGTTATTCGAGGAATATTCGGATGAATTTCGCGCGAATATGGTTTTCTTTGTATACCCCTTCCCTCTCTCCCTTTTTCAAGTTACTTGCTGTTCTCACTTCGTTTGAGATTGGAAATATCAACTATCACTTTTTGTAGTGGTTGGCTTTTTGGGGTGGATTTCTTTACTTTCGTTAAATTAATTTAAGAAGTTAATTCTTTTATATATTATATTTTATTCTTTTTTATTGGATTAGATTTCTTAAGATCTTGGGAGTGGTGGGGGTATTTTTTTTTTTTTTTTCTTGTTTAGATATGTAGATTGTAGATGGTAGAATTATTATATAATACGATAGATATTATATTATGTTTGAGAGTAAAAATATTGAGCTTGTATGTACATATGTATGTTTAGATGATGTTGTAATAGTCTGCAAGTCGCCAGTTATAAGAAATCCGGTGCGGATGAAATCAATAGAAGACGAAGAAGAATCAGTAAGTTTTGGTTCATACATCTTTAATTCTCCCTTCACTTCTCACCCCGAAAATAGGTTCGAGGCTGCTAAAGAAATGCTCCTTGGTTTTTCAAGACTCAAAGTTTTATTTCTAAAAAAAAAAAAAGAATGCGGGAAACCTTGCCGCCCGCTTGATCGGTTTTTGTTCCTGCATTAACAAGGCGAGAAAAAAATATGCAAGATGCAGGCCCGGCAAAGTCAGGGCGGTTACATTACGTTAACAAACATACCACAGCAGCAGCTAGTAGACTCTCGCTGTACCTGCGCCCCGCAACCCTCCCTAGCCCCGCTGCCTGAAAATCAAATCGAGAAGAACAAAAAGTAAGTGGTTTACTGGCGCCAGCTAGGGTTTTTTTATTTTAAATTTGGACAAAATAGATCCCTTTGAGGCGATGACGTTGTGGGTGTGTCCGGTGTTAACTTGTGGTATCGTCACATGCATAATTAAGTATGTTGCGTTGGAATTTTGTATTTTCTGATTGGTATCAATATCACTAATGGTGGTGGTGGTGGTGGTACCGATGTTAGGTTACATGTGACCGATCAGCCCGATATCGCAGTTTTTTTTCTTTTAAAAAAAGAGTAATACCGCCTGAATTCATAAGGGGGGAGTCTGTGCGTGCTCTAGACTTGCTTGATAGGAAGTAATTAGTTCTGCAGTTAACTTATCAACATTCGAGGCTGTAGGGTGGTCTCGAGCTCTTACGGGAATTAAATCGATTTGAAGAAAAGATAAGCCGGAGCCTAGCTCAGCTGTAGCGCTACTGGTAGTATTACCGTGCTATCACAGACACCAGAAAGATATCACACTGTCCTATCGTACCTATGTAGGACGCTTTTCATCATTTTTTCCCTTCTCATATATTGATTACTATGCGTGTATTATTGTATACCATGGAGTAGATAAGATATATCCGAGCGCGGAGCTCCTCATCGACATTTACAATATATTTGAAAGAAGAATACAAATGTGATCTTCAAAAAAGGATTCTTATCTAGCTATTAATGCTACCAAATTTGCAAATCAGAGATATGAAACGTTAAACACTTGATTATCAGCTCGGCTTGAATTCGACGTCATCGGGCATGTGCAGATAGTACTTTTTTTTGGATACAATAAAGAACATCCGTGTATAACATAGTATGGAGATTATTCTAATATCGTATGCACTATACAACAGTGTCAGGTCAAGAATTAAATAGGATAGTATCGATATTGAGTGCGGGGATGGACGGATGCTGTAGAGGGCCTAATGACTTGCTCGATTGAAAGGTCACGAGGTGATAAGAATCGATGATTGGTTTTGTAGATATACACATGTGTGCGATGGTCGTTTGACCGACCAAACCGCGTAGATAGATAAATATCTAGATGGATCGGTGTGATAAATCGTAAACTTTTGGTATCATTGATTGATTGACTTGAATATTCCCTTCGTTTCGAATTCTTCCCAACTTTTTTATAATACATTCTGGTTATTATTCTTTATTTTTCTTTATTTTCCTTTTTTTCTCTTGTGTGCTGCACACATGCGTGTATAAATTCGAGGATAGAAGGCATAGAGAGATTCAAACGAAAGGCATAAAACAATAGAGAGAACGTCAAAGACTAAACAAAATATCAAAAACCAGGCGTAAAGGATAACTTCATCAATAAATCTGCCTGTCGTGTAAATTTTTGTTTTTCTTATAAACCCATGTTTGAAAAAATGTGAAAGAAACCGGTACACATGCCAAAAACAATCCAAAAGACAAATATAAATATCAATGAACGATAAGAAAAATAAGAAAAAAGAAGGTAAGTGAATGGTATTATGATATATAATCGTACATCTCGAATCAACCCCTCCAAAGAAAATTCCAAAAAGAACAGAAAAGATAATATATATGTACGTGGGTAAACCCAGAGGAATATGCAGAGATATCTGACAAAAAATGATGATCCCAATTATAAGAAAACTATTGTATATAAATATATAAAATAAACAAAAAAGAAACCTCAAGCGTCCCTACAACCCTTTATAACTCCGGGTATCGATGCAAAAAAAACAAAACTTGCAAAAGAAAATAAAAAGAAGTAAAGACTCAAAATGAAAAAAAAAGGCAATGCTTCCGATTGTGTAAATGAACAGCGAATGAAGAACGAATGATAGCAACCAGATTAAATGAGCCCAGCGAGTGTGAATGAATCGATACAAAGGGAAATATGAAAACCAGATATACAACCCGAGCAAGAATGATAAACGAAAGATGTTCGCTAAGACCAAAAAAAGAGGAACGGATAAAAGCGCCGAGTGGATGGGATGGTATGATCGCATAGACAGCCTTCTGTTTTTATAAATATTTGAAGGGACGAGGGAAAAACACCAGTGATAAAAAAAAAAAAAAAAGATGCGAAATCGTAGGTAATACAATGAAAGAAGCGGACTTGCGCTTGAAATGGTGTTTTTTTTTTTGTTGTGATTTTGGTGTTGATGCTGTAATTTGGCAATGAGAGTTTTAGTCTTCGGTGATAGTCTCCAGGTAAAAATCAGATCGTCTTTCGGCGCCGCAGACACTCCATCTCTGTCGTCGTTTGGATTCCCGGAGCGACATGTTGTTCATCGATGAAGTAACAAGAGAGAGACCGAGTCCAACCGAGTCGGTCTCCTTTTCTTTTTCGGATTCCCGTTGCTGACGTTCCTCTTCCTCCTCAAGGATGGCGAGAAGTTCGCCATCCGGGGAATCTTCGATTGTTTCAAGGCTGTATGTCGTCAACGAAGGTGAGCAACTCCGGGAGGATGTCGGGCTGGAGGCATTGCTTGTGAGTGACGGTGGATAGCTGGACAATTGACCCGATGAGGGAAGCGATCCAGGAAAGACTTCCGTTGCTAGATACGGTGGAGGCATCCGCGGTGGAGCGGGTGGTGGCGGTGTAGCGGTTCGTAGGAACGACGGCCTCTTGTTGTTCAGTGCCGGGATGGTTGTGGAGGTCGGAGATGGAAATGTTGGCACGAAGGAGTTTCTGTAGGTTGGACTGGCTGGAGTTGTTGTCCATTTGGGAGACGGTGGAGGGCCTTGAGTCTTCAAGAAGCCCCGGTTGGGTAGCGGAAGGCTGTGTGCTCGGATCATAGAGGGCGGTGGCGATACCGACGACGACGATTTCGATCTGATGTGAGAGCGTCTCCAAGAAGGATTCGGCGTTGACGACGACGAGGACGATGATGACGACGGAGAAGAGGATGGGGGAGATTCGGTGATCAAGTGCATCCGCACCTTTTGGAGGGAGGGTGAGGACGGAGAGGGAGACCGCGAGGCGGAAGGGGTGGAGGGGAAAGATGAAGAGGCGAGAGGGGTGGACATGACGGGCGAAAAACGATATATAAGAATGGATGCCTTACTCCTCGCAGGCTGTTGCAGTCTGGCTTTTGAGGGTTAAAAGGCACCGTCGATGGACGGAAGGGGGTGGAGGGAGGAAGGGGGGAGGTGAGATGGTTGGTTGATAAGAAAGCAGAGAGGTTGTGAAGATGGCAACAACCAAGCAAAGTTGAACGGGCGGCGGAGTTTTGTTGGTGCGAGTCCGTCCCTTGCTGCTGCTGCTTCTGATGTAACACACACACACTCTCTCTCTCTCTCGCAGGAAGGAAAAGAAAGGATCTCTCGCCCGGCCGGGTCCAGTTCAAGGAAGTCCCTTGGATAGCCGGATGCAATAACCAAGGTAGATACCAATAATTGGTAAGTGAGTAAGTAGGTATTACTCTGACTCTTTCTTCTTCGTCGTTTCTCTCGATCTCTGTCTCTTCTTTCTTTCTAATTGGAAAGGATCGATAAAATAAGGCTGCTGATGACTGACTGGGTTCTGTTATATATCATTTATAATCAAATCCCAAGGCCCCCCACAAGAACACTCGAATGCATGCAATGCAGCCAAAAGGTCGAATCTGCGTTCAGGTCCGGATACTTCAACAAGAGGTCCACCCGAACTCGACTCTCTATCTCGGCTAAGTTTGTCTGGTGGACGCCTCTGCTTGCCTTACCGCCCTGTTCAGATATGGTATATGCTATTGCTATGGTATCCCTCCCCGGATTTCGAAAAATTACTATTGCAACTATAGGGCAATAGTTACGACCGGAATCGGGTTTCTCGTCTATTGGAATGCAATCCGATAAGGCTGGCTTCTTTTATATATTATTTATCCGTTCTTCGAAAGAAAAGGCGGTACCCAAAAAACTACAAGTCTCTTCTTTGGCTGCAACCTAGTCGGCTCGAAGGTCCTCGTCCAGATCTGTGGGAGAGTTGAAAATGGCGAGTTTGTATAAATCCGTCGATTGGAAGAATTACTCCGAGGGGTTTGTACAAGAGTATGGCGTTCGTGAGCTAGATTGAATCGAGCATGTGCGTCCTGCACGCCAGGTCCCGAAATATAACACTAAATCTCGAATAGATTCCGAGATATTTGATCTAGCAGCCTGCCTCAATCTGGGGAAAGTCTCGATTCTTTCACTGCGTCTTGGCCTGGAGTCCCTGACCGAAATCGAAATTGTTCTTAGGAAACCAATACTGCAAGCGGCAAGTTCGGCCCAAAATCGAAAACGGGTTCCCAAAAAGTCGTTTAAAATCACCCCCCAAGAAAAAATCTGCACTGATTGCAGGTGACTTTCGTATGAAAAGGATCCAGAACGGTATCGGTAAGTCGGGTATTCCGAAGTGGATAATTGATTGAGAAAAAAAAAAAAATGTGCGAGGAAGCCTTTCACGCTACTGTTATTATAATGGAAGTCACCAGAAGAAGTGAATGATGGTCGGGTTTTATCGAAAGTTTTTTTTCGGGAAAAGAAGGCGAGAAGAATAGAAATGGCTAGCCGGAACCTCTTAACAAATTCAAAAAGAAGATGTGAAAATTGATTACAAGAATGAAATATGTGTGAGCAAACATGGGAGGGGGTAAGGAGGAGGAGGGGGGTTTTCAAGTCATAATATACGCATGAGAGGAATCTCTCTCTCTTTCGGACCTGGATGATGGTTAATTGCTTTTTGGGCAGGAAAAGATAATATAGCCAAGACGACATCCCTCAGGCACAAGAGGAATCAAAGTTGAAGATGCCGCAGAGAAAGAAATACCAATCGTTGGAGGTAACTTTCGGTCCTGTTTAAGATCTATCCCTCAGACAGGTCCAACAAGAACCTCCCCACGCCTCAGACCGAGACATGCCTCACTTAAACTCGCCGGTGAGCCATTAAAAACCCGGTCCCCAGAACGGGGAAACCGGTACGAACTGACGACCCTTCGAGTTCTTCAACCTGGTTCGATTTCCAACGTGGAACAACCCTCCAAGTGCGCTCCAATCCCCTACCACGAAATTAATAGGGAAGTGCATCCATCGCAACTGCGCTGGCACCAACCTGACTGACTAGTCAACTATTATGCGGGAATGGAAAGCATCGTGAGATTCCAAGCCAGCCTCTTTGTTCAGTTCGCATCGGAGAAGGGCTGTGCAAAGCCTTGTCCTCCTCCCAATGAACCCGTTCATGACCGGCTATTCGTTACCAGCATTTTGCTCCGACGTTCTGCTTTTCCAGCCAAAGCAACCATGTAACATTTGCCAACGTAATCATGCGTCAACTCTAATTCTTTGGTTCTTTTGGCTGCGGCATACCAACTGCAGAACCCGCAAAAGCTAAGCCATCTTTCGGTGCAAGGCCCGTCGCCCTCCACCAATATTTACTCTCGGTGTACGCGCCTGCATGAGTCGCTCTGTTACCACCGTCCGCAAGGTCGCATCACGAGGGGCTCGAATGAAAACACAAAAACACAAAATCCTTCACCGTGGGATCTGGACAGGGCGTCCGGACAACATCAGGCAACCATCCAACCTTCACGACTCATTCTTTCAGCCTATGACCATTTTCTTCACCAGACGGAGAATTTTGCAGCCTTTATTTCTGCTTCTCCCTCTAACCCTTTTTTAAACCTCCCCTGCAAGTCTTCCCCGAAGGGCGTTCCAGCAAACGGGATAAGCTCACCCCCTGTAAAGAACGTGGGAATGTGAGTTTAAGATTTGAAAGAGGAAATCAGATGAAGAAAGGACCTGAAACACGATCCTTGCCAGGGCTTCAGATTGGCTTGTATATATTACGACCCAACACGAAATTCCAAAGTTAAAACTTACAAACCGCGATTTTGAACACCTGGAGGACCTCTTTTTTCTACGAAAATACAAAGCGTAATGTTTGTTACGTAAGAATTTTCCCTTTTGAGAGTTCAGAACGATCTTATACGGTGGTGTCTGATACATCTATGTTGTGGGAAATAATTGGTGACCTGTCAAATATTTCTTCTCGAAGCCTTTTGTCTTCCCAAGTAGTAGAGGAGCATGTTTCGGCGAAAAGGAGACAAACTCAACTAAAACTAACTTTCAGAATCCTCGACCGCGAAAAAAAGATGTTTGCAAACAATCTGCTGGTATCGACAAACCGGTATTTCACAATAATGCCTTCTGCAGGAACCAGGGGAAGGGATCTCATTTCCATCAGGTGGCGCAGGAGAACAAACGTGGACAACCAAGCGACTTTTGAATTGTACCCTAAAATCGCAGAAAATAGAATTGTATATGTAAGCTGATAAAAGAATCTGCAGCGATAATTACCCGTCTTTTCAGTCTCCGAACCGAAGAGGGGGGACACATTACTGTCTTTCGCAAAACCGTTTCCCGAAAAACGAAAGAGACTATGGCATATTGAGGCTTGAAGGCAAATTACCCTTCCGCTCTGAATCATCAGAAAGTCAAAATGCGAATTTTGTGTCCGTGCCATGAAGTCGAACACCATTTATAGTAACACGATATATTATAGTATTATTAAGAGAAGCCAAGTTGTGGTTAATATCAGAACCAAGCAAATGGCTTAATTCCTGGCCTGAGTAATATTGAAAGGGGGTCCGCCGTCAAAAATTGTTCATTCAGGGGTTATCGCGCAGGTTCAAATGCAGCAAATCCGAGCCCCCGACTTCCCAGCTTCCCGTAGTTCGTACCTGCAGAAGCGGCATGTGGCACTAGTGCACTGCAACCAAAATGTGGTTCGTTCGTTCGAGGTTCGAAAAGGAGGTCCGGTCAAAGGGGAAATTTGGTTGTTCCTGGTTCCCTGCCAAGACATGATACTCCCGCCCCTAAATTCACCTTCTCCACTTTTCCTTCCCTTCCAGAAGATTTCCAGAAATGACAGTTGGGCCGGAGAACCATTCCGTGACAAACATAGTATAATTACATTCCGTTCCAGGTTCATATAACAAAGGTAGAGCGATTGGTGGTAACGATGCATCATGTTTACGAATTATATTTTTCAATGCTTATTTCGGTTGGATTCTGTTTTTTCTTTCCTTTCCGGCCTCGGGGGGTAAGTCAACGTCGTAAGGTGAATTCATGAACCAAACCGCTGGGTTAGGAAAGGGTTCCCAAACCTACATGTTTGTATATATATCAGACCATCGATTATGCGAGAACGCTGCGCAGTTCGGCCCGATTACGCCATATTCGTCTTGTTCATGTCCTTGAAGACCCGGTTTTTCTACCGGTTTGTCTCTGTATTCTTCTAAAGTATCAGGCTAAAATTATGCTGCATATATATATATATATATATACAATAAGTATCATTGGAAGTGTCGCAATATATTTATTTAATGTTCACTCAGTCAATAGCTTTATGACTGAGGTAAGTAAATTTAATGTCACTCGGTAAAGTAATGGGCTTTTTTTTTAGATTTTTATGGCGGGAAGGAGACTGAAAGATGACTTTTTATTGATAAAATATTCATATTATAAATTGCACCAAATTTCTATTGATATATTTATTATCAAGTACACGTAAAAAAAAAGATCTACACCAAAAACACAACAGAACTATGCGATCGAGTCCAGATTGAAATTTCGCGGACAGGAAGGAAATTGACCTGCGATTCATTTTATACAGACTGAAACATCCAATGCAATGAGGTACGATTCAGCGAGCTGAGCCCATGGCATTTAGCAGACTCTGATTCAACGAGCTTCACGAAATCGGTTGCCTCTCGCAGTTTTGCTCTCTCACAAACTGGTTCCTCGCAACATGGGATCCAACTGGCGAGATTTCAAACCGCTGAAAAACGGTGCTCATCGTCCGTTAAGATAATGAAATGCGACTCCTCAAATTCTTTCACGGCCTCAGAGTATGGAAGTTGCAGAATTACACTTACTATAGAGTTTGAAAACCTAAGAGCCTAGTCTTACAAAGTCGTGTGGACTCAGAGCTAGCAGAAGGTAAGAGTTTTCGTAACGTCAGTATCAAAAGTCACAATCACATCCTGTTCTATCGAACCGGTCGAGAAAAGTGATCGACTGCTATTCGATATTCCTTCCCTTGGAATTGATTTTCAGATAAGTTAGTCTCAGGCTTCAATGTTAGAACTTCTGATGCTAAAACTTCAACTTGCGCTTTTACTAATGCTTACCTCAAGCTCTCTGGTTTCCCTAAACTACTGGTATTGGTGTTCTGTGTTGGGTCTGGGAACGAGACCATGGTATTGAGAGATCGGGTAGACCTGATGAACACCTGATGTAGAAAACACCTACAAACACCTTCCATATCACCTTCTTGAGTTATGAGACGAGTTATCAGGTAGAGAATTCAGACAATGGCCTGAAAATATTGTGGGGCCTGTATAATCGACGTTTGAATAAGAAGATTCAAAGTTTTTTAATAGCAAATATCCAAAAAATGTGTCTATTAATCAACCGATAGCCAGTGGAATTTTAAATTTATGGCCGAAACCTATCAAAATAGTGACGAATGTCGAACATCAAGCTGAAATCAGATCTGCAGAGGTATCACAGGATAGGTTGGTCTCGTTTCCAGCCTGTCTTTATGCTGACCCGTAGATCTTGTAACCATAACCCAACAATGCAATGTAGCAAGGCCGACTCGACTGTTAAAAAAATTAAATAGAGGTTTGTTGTATATTCACACGCTCTGTTAACCCGGATATCAATGCGAATTTTGGGATATGCTCCAATATTGCAATTTCCACGTATTACTCCATGCATTGCCACGCTAATATAAGAAGTGGTTAAACATTAATCTATGATCTTATGATGGTTGACTTTAGGAAGAGAGTTATGGTTTCTTAGAGACAGACAATTACTATTTAAACTTCAAGAATCCATCTTGCGATAGACAGAGAAACGGCTTCTGCCGCTAACGCTACGCCTTTCAATGCAACTGACGATGAAATTTCATAATTATAACTAAGTTCTGAACAGGTTTGTATTATGATATAATTGTTTTGTATGGAACTACAAATCTTTATTATTATTGTGAGAAACTACTCTTCGGCTAGATTGTGACCAAAAAGAGGCAAAAAAAAAAAAATTAAAATTATTGATGACTTTTTGAATTATCAACAATTTCTCTTAATTCTGATTGGTTATATCGAAATAAAATTAACGTTAAAAATTTGTTAATGAGTAAAGGTTCATACTGTGGGCTTGTTTAGAATTTAACCACAACTATAAAATTTCGCGAAAGTTATCATATAAACAATTGATCTGTTTTTTAGACCGTATCCTACAGACACTTGGAACAAGTTTGCTAGCCACGGTGCTAGTGCCGAGACTGTACAACGGAACCCTTCCAGGGCACTGGTACCAGTCCAAGAAGTTCACCAAGCGTGGAAACCTCGGCGCTGTAAGTCTTTAAAGCTTTCCTCGTCCTAGCTACATTACCAAAAAGATTATTTATCAATATATCCCAGGACAACTAATTCCAACATAATTATCGCTATTAGATCTACATCTGCACTAATACCAACGGGCACGGAGCTTGTGCATGTGGATATGCGGTCTAACTCCTTGGAGAGTGTATGTTCTTGACGTATCCATCGGTGAAAACACATTCTTTTTTCATATAATGAGAATCATTGTAGCAATAGCAACGTTATTGGGCAATTTTTATGGTAAAGGAGGACCCTGTCTCCCTCATAAATATTTACCACTGAAGTGTTCCAGACTTTTCGACTTATTAATTTTCAGCAGCTATCAATGGAGGATACTACAACGATCAGGCTCGGGGCTTCTGGGTTAGAAGCGAGTTTACATAGAGTTAAACTAGTGTCAAATCCAATGAGAACTAGCGGCCGGTTTCTATCCAATGAGCTGATATCAGTGGGTGTAGCAATGGGTCTTTCTAAAAGTATACTAGAGTTTCGAGGTCTTTGGACTGTGAAGGTTTTGTAACCGCATATTGTCACTTTATCTCTTTCATATTTATTAGTATCTTGTTGAAATTGCAACTTTTTGGTATAAAGTACTTATAAAAATTTAAACACCAGTATGCCGTTCAAAGATTGGCTGATGTATTGATTTCCCGAACATACCAGAGTTTCGATCTTCTTGATTGATATATCTTATGGATAATGTATCCTCAAAACTTTTCACTATTTCTTGTTCATTCGTTTTTACAAAAAGTTTATTTATAAGTACGCAGCCATTGTAACTAACCCATTAACAAATACTTGAGATAGATGTGCATGTGGAGAATAGTACCGTATTGCGTCGTGTAGCGGTCGAAATGATAATAGATCGATATATGTGTTCACCACAACATTTTAGCATCTTGCAGATCGAAGACACATCGATCCTTCTAAAGCTTTCGATTTTGCCCTGGGCATTTATTTCATAGGCTCGCAATTCCTGCTGAGATATAATTGACGTTGGGACCGTATGAGTCGTCATCATATCTATCGCAAAGAAAGTTCGTAAGAACCCTGAAACCATTATTTTATATGCAATTTTGACCGAATAGCCGCTTTGATTCATCTTTGAGAAAATTAAAGATTTGAACTATCAGAAAGAAGACAAAATAACACGAAAATCAAAATAATCAAAGTATTGGCAGATTTCAGCTAAGCTCTCGGATGAACAAGCTCAAGCTTGGTCGTTATGACCATATAAGAAATTTAAGCATGGCCACGAAATTATAGCTACTTGAGCTGTCGTTACTCGTAGCAAGGCTTTTCCCATGGATTTAAGTTAGAATTGAATTCTCAGCGGCCAATAGTATCATATGACATGTACGTACGAGCTGCAAACCTCATTTATTCAACATGACATCATGTTTCAAGATCAATACAGTGTAGTTGAGTAGTTCAATACGCTTGACTGCATGCTGCATAAGTTTGGCATATAGGCATAGGTTTTGCTGGGCAAAACTCACGGGGCAACATTGATATATCATTTAGGGCTGAAGCATGAAGCTAGCCTGCAAGATCGAAGCGAGCGGCGATCTTGTATATTGCATTTGTGGATTTGCCCGCTCAATTCTTTTGAATTTCGAGACATACTTATGATTGCCCCCTGCGCTATAATAAGATCCTAGGAAATTCCATCAACTACTTAAGAATTTGATCTTGAAGGATCGAGAACTTGCTCGAGCGTTGTGGAGACAATTATGTCAGGTAAAGTGCAAGTGGAGCCATTCTCAAGTAACTAAGCCAGATCAATGGCTTGAGGTCTCGATCATGATGTGCGAACAATACAATGACGCCCGTTTTGCCCAAGCTTAGGAGAATAAGGAACACACCATATATACTTAGTCACCGCGACCCTGAGTTGGTACATCATTCTGCTTCGAACTTTAACATTTTTGCGATAGCTCGTACCGGCTCGGCCGTATTTGCCCTTATTTTTTGAAACTAGTATGTGATGCGCTAGAGCTATACTTGAAGCGCTCGAGTCGTGCCACACGCGAGAATTATCCCAACTTGTCACGGTAAGTCCCTATTCTGAGCTAAAGTAGGTTAAATACTTGAGAACTTAGGTAACTGGTACTTGATTAAACTCGCCAGCCAAATCATATGAACAAGATCTCGATCGAACCGCCTGTACAGTACTTTCGAGTCCCATGACGTCCATCAACTTTTAAATCTTTGGTAGGACGTGAAAATTGACGGAACTCCTTCGGTTGCATCGATTGGCCTCTCTGTGCATAGTCATTTAAGTACATGTACACGTTCGCTTTTGAATCTTGGCTTGCGCTTGATATTCAGGCAACGAGTTTTCAAACCAAAGGAGCGTTATCGGGTATCGACTTCGGCAGGGTTGGCATGGCTCTAAGCTTTTTTTTCTCGGTCCAATATTCCTTACTTATATACTGACAAGCTCTTCGTGCGACAGCGGAGCTAAGGCATCATTCGCGAATTCGCCTGCACCCCGCAAACCCACAATATCTTGTTTTTTCGTCTCCGTGACAGCTTTGCCTGTTGATGCGCACTCTTCCTTCTACAATAGACCACAGTGGGTCCTCCGAGATGCAAAATGTAGAAAATTGTTGGACTATTCCCCACAGCTCCTTTGTCTCGAAACACCCTGAAAATCGTCATCCAAGCTCTTGCGAGGATATAATGAGGCTGTCACAATGATAATATAACCTCGTGTCGACTCGAGCGCGAAGGCAACTGAATCCAACGGGCTACCCGACTAGCCCAAGTGCAACAGTTTACAATTTGTGAAGCATTTGGACCATGGAGCAAGGATAAACGGTTCGAAAATACGAGGGCTAGGTGGCTACCTTATGCAAGTCTCGCCGAAAATTCTTCCCCGCAATCCTAGTTCAGCTAGTTAGTGCTCGAGACAGGGGGACGACGCTGGGCGCAACATTGCAACGCAACTTGTGCGCAACACCGTCGAGGAATTTGGGGTTTGCGGGTGCAACGCTGCGCTACCCTCTAAATTTTTTTAAAAGCCTACCTCTAAGGAAAGATGTGCGAATCGAATCAGGTTCGGTAGTCCCGTCAGGCTGCTCTTTTGATAAATGCTTATGAAGCACTTGGCGAACTATAATATGATATTATATCGCCCTTATCTATATTGTATAGATAATTGGGGTAATATGGTTGATATCATATGATCATAATATAATACACTGCACAGATGCAGCTACCCCATTCACAAATTGCGAAAATCCGGTTTTCTTTCTGGAATAGTTCCGCAAGTCCGTGACCGTAATATGGAAATAGTCTCGGGACTAGTATGGAAAGATTCTCGGACAACCAAAAGGTACCTCGAATTCGCCAAGAACCAAATGTTCCAGTTCTTCCTCCAGGCGTCTAATTAGTCTGCTGCGGTGAGGCCTTTTAGTGAGAAATGGAGACCTCCAGACTCAATCGAAGAATTTTGCCAGGGCCCAGCCGCTAAACCTTTCTTATCGTCCGAGAGAGGCGAAAATGATGTACCGCGACACATTTGTGAATTATTGTGAACTATCGAACTATCGATACCACCGTTCGCGAATAAAGGAGCAAAGAAAAAGAAAAATGTATGCTATGAAATGGGATCCATGGACAGGATCTTGAGATCAAAAAGCGTTGAAGTCAGAACCCCCCGAGCTTTTGTTTGTTTGTAAATTTGCTGATCGGCAGGACGCTAGATGATCGGTATGTTCATTGCCGCACTTGGAAGACACGACAGGCATCAGAGTTCGAATTCCCCAGGGCCTGCATTGTCAAATTTCTCTTTCATCGCTGCCATGTGTGTACTATACTGCACCTTCCTCCGATATTTAAAAGTCCGAAGGGATGCCCTCGCAATCGAACTCGCGGTCGCATTAATTTGAGGAATGACCGATTAACTGACTCAAAGAATTCTTAACGCTCCATATCCTTTCAAAAAAAGAATTAGTATTCGAATATTCGGGATCTTTGAATTATTTCATACGTACTCTTTATCCTATTTCCGCTGGTGTTTTTTGTTTTTCTATCTATCGGGCCAATCTTACCTTGGAGATTTTAAAACATGGCGACGAATATCGACGATGAGAAGCCGAGGTATATATATATAACTATCATCTAATATAATATAATCCCGAATCCAGGGATGACTTGCCCGATTGTGGCAATCGATATCTTCGACGCAGCGCTAATAGAAAACAAATATGATTGATAGAGAGGAGAATTCGAAAGACTATGAGCGAGATCCATTTGATACCGTCAACTTGAACCAGAATGTTGAAGCCAAGTAAGTATTTTAAAATGCTGTCGCCCTACTCAAGAATTTCCTCCACGCACACGTGCTTGAGCTCTTCAATATTATCCGAATGTCAAATTCCACCGGACTTCAATGCAAACCTAAATTTTTGCTGTAACACAAGACGACTAACCCTGACGTGATAACAAGGATCAAGAATCCCCTTGCGGGACTTTCACGGGAAAGACTTTTCACTGGGGTAGACAAATTCGTCGAAGAGAATGATCTCGGTGATATTCAGGAAGACCTTCGAAAAGGCGCACTCATCGCCCAAGATCCAGGAAACTACGAAAGCCTCACAGAGTTGAACGACGAGGAGAGACTGGTGCTGAAGAACGAGGCCGAACACATCTATCGACAACCTTTGGCTCTTTATTTCTCCATCATTGTCTGTAAGTGCCCCCGCGCGTATCATAGATAGCATCGTTTCTATTTCAAGCTAAAATTCCCCCGTATAGGCTCTATTGGAGCTGCCGTACAGTAAGCTCCCAAGATCATGAATAGATATTTGTGTTTCGCACTAATCTCTCTACTTAAACAGAGGATGGGATCAGACAGGCTCAAATGGAGCCAACCTTTCATTCCCAGTTGAATTCGGAATCAACGTCGATCCCGATAACCCGAGCCCTGACGATGGTAAGAATCAATGGATTCTAGGGCTTGTAAACTCGGCTCCATACATCGGTAGCGCCTTCATGTGAGTCTCTTATCCCTGATGAAAAGTACGATATATGGACGAGATAGCTGACCGTGAGCAGTGGTTGCTGGCTCTCCGATCCCATAAACAATATTGTCGGTCGTCGTGGAACAATCTTCTTCGCCGCGAACTTTTGTCTTTGGCCTGCAATTGGCTCTGGGTTTACCAGAAACTGGTGGGAACTGTTCATTTGCCGTATTCTCTTGGGAATCGGTATGGGTGCGAAGGGGTCTACTGTTCCTGTCTTTGCAGCTGAAAACTCACCTGCTGCTATTCGTGGCTCTTTGGTTATGACGTAAGTCCCAATATCATCACTTATGAATCCAATATAGGAATTCGCTAATTTTTTTGGTGTCTAGATGGGTATGTTGCATTTTTATCCTCATGTTAATAGTATCGACGCTCATAAATTATTGAATATTTAGCAATTATGGACTGCATTTGGTATCTTCCTGTAGGTCTACCTATACTCGGTTTTTTCGAAACGACCTGACTAACAAAATCAGGGGCACATGTGCCAATTTAGCAGTGGTAAATACCGGCAAGATCGCCTGGCGCTTGCAACTCGGTTCCGCTTTCATTCCAGCAGTTCCCTTGTTGGTGGGCGTTTACTTCTGTCCAGGTACGTTTAGTTGAGCCTGGCCCAGTGAGACCAGTTCAGCTCCTAAAAACCAAGGATATAAATTCGAAACTAACATGTATGAAAGAATCACCACGTTGGTATATCAAAAAGCAACGCTACAGGGATGCCTTCAATTCGCTCCTCCGACTGAGAAACCACAAAATCCAAGCTGCTCGTGATTTGTACTATATCAACGCCCAGATTTCCGTCGAGAGGGCAATTGTCGGCGGAGGCAGTTACTTGACCAGATTTATTGATCTCTTCAGGGTTCCTCGCATCCGACGTGCTACATTGGCTGCTGGCGTGGTCATGCTTGCGCAGCAAATGTGCGGTAGTAAGTACTTATATAATACGTTAGTGAAAGTAGCATATTCCGAGACGCTAACATTCGTATAGTTAATATTATGGCTTTCTACTCATCCTCCATCTTTGAATCGGCTGGCGCATCTCCAAAAGAATCGCTAATTGCTTCCATGGGCTTCGGTTTGATTAACTTCTTGTTCGCGTGGCCGGCCGTGTTTACTATCGATACCTACGGACGTCGTTCCTTGCTTCTTTTCACATTCCCACAGATGGCTTGGACTTTACTCGCCGCTGGGTAAGACAGTTGACGAAACAGCTTATACCACGGGTGTTGCAAGCTAACTTTTTTTTTTTTTTTTCCATGTAGATTCTGTTTCTATATCCCTCAGTCGAGCACGGCCCATATCGCTTTAATCGCGTTGTTCGTCTACATCTTCACCGCATTCTACTCGGCAGGAGAAGGACCGGTGCCATTCGCATACTCTGCTGAAGTTTTCCCACTATCGCACAGAGGTAAAGTTGATTCGCCATTGAGATTTTCGTTGGGAAGTGTGTAGATTGTTAACTGCTGTGTGTTTGTGCAGAGGTCGGAATGTCTTACGCTGTCACGGTTTGTCTGTTCTTTGCAGCTGTGCTCGCTATGACTTGGCCCAGAATGTTGGGCGCAATGACTGCAACTGGTGCTTTTGGTTTCTACGCGTGAGTACTCCAAATGTTCTTTCAATCAGAAATATGCAAGAGCTAATCATATTTTACAAAATAGTGCGCTGAACGTCGTCGCATTCATCCTCATCTTCTGTTTCCTCCCAGAAACAAAACAACGAACTCTAGAAGAATTGGATTATATCTGTAAGAATATCCTCATACATACATATATATATATATATATATACCTTTCTCTTAAACTCCCCATTCTAATAATTGCAACAGTCGGCGTCCCAACGCACAAGTTCACCAAATACCAATGGACAAAGGCTCTCCCATACTGGATCAAACGCAACATTCTGCGCAAGAAGAACGTGGAACTCGAGCCGCTTTATCATTTCGACGATACTGTGCTATCATCCGTAGAACACAGGAGACGAGATTCTCAGGGACGGCGAAGGTCGAGTGTTGCGAGTAATGCTCGTCGACCTTCGGTCTCCAAGGGTGGTTTGCCGGATGATGGTGAACAGATTGGTCGTGTCGCCTCTGGGAGTAAATCTAAGGGCGGCGCAGGTGGAGAATCTTCCCAAGGTTGGGAATATCATATATCATCATTTCATAAGGTAACGATTTGAGACATCCCTTTGATTGTAACATTGGGATTTTATTACGATTATACCTGATACTTTCATATTATATGGCGCGAATGTTTTTGATCATTCTTTATTTTAAAAAGGTTCAGATGGCACGAGTATATGAAGGAGAAGGGAGATATATCAATCAATAATGTCTTCTATCATTCGTTTTCCATGATGCATCTATACGCATGCTCATACTTTGTATTTTTAATACCGACCGTTTGCATCATATTTATGTTATCTATACTCATGCCATAGCCATAGCCATCAACAATCAAAATTTTTTATGATATTAAATTTTCAATTTCACAAAGTACCTAACCATCGCGAAGACTTTCCGATCCTTATTGTGAAAATAATAAGAATTTTTTTTTGTTTTATGTACAAGTTTGACGTAACACACTTTATCCAAAACGGCCCGCGAATCAATACCTATGATGTCACAAAAAATGCATGTTCACGATGTTTGTACCCCTACGTACCGACGAGCCACCCCCAAGTTTAGCGCCATGAACCGGACCCCGGGTTTGGAAAAAGGGTTTTTTAACGGTAACCGACGGTCGAAACGGCCGGTTAGCGGGTTTCCAACCCCCGGGATCTAATGCGAACCTTGAAAAATCGTGCACGCATGATGCGGCAAGAGTCTATTGTTCTGCTCGATCAGATCTAGCGTTGATTTATAATTATATATGTATATGTACTCTACCCCAGAGTCGTAATTGGAAATAATATGCATCACATATCACTTGATTCGATCGAGTCTCTCTCTCTCTCTTTTTTTTTTTTTGCCTCTGGAGGCATTAATGCATTGTGGGGTGCGAAAAAAAACCTTTAAAAAGTTAATACATTTTTGACTCTAGCGGCATGGCGAAAGTCAAGGAATCGGCAATTTTTACCTAGACTTCTTATATGATATGATTGTGATCGGAAACATTTGTAGTTGATGAATTTATGAAATGATCCGTGGTGGACTCTCACTTGAGGCTAGTTTTGGTGGAGCTAAACCTAAGTACTTGAATACTTAGCTAGTATACAGGCAAAGTTGGGGTTTTAATATCATAGCCGTCTATCAGGTTGAAAAAAAGGTTAGTTGAAAATTCGTGATTGACGTCAAGTACTCTGTTAATGATCAGAGCGCGAGTATAGCGAAGGACGTTTATGTCGATTCACCGATCAGATGCATATCCTGAAAGCAAATACATCAGGGACCAAAGTACGTACGTATCGAAATCTCAGATATACCCACACCGGCACCGGTGCATCAAGAGAAACCGTACCCAAATATGCATCCAGCAGATTCATAATTCGAAACATTTTGCGTACTTAAAATTGGGAGAGAGAAAAAAGTTACTCTTTTTTGGGTCAAAAGCTATCAATAAACCGTTGAAACGCGTTGGATTTCAAAATAACACGGAGGCAGCTGTACAGGCGTGTCTCGTTGATGAGCTTGATAGTTGATTGATTAGCTGCAGTTGAGGTTAAGTTGACAAGTTTGCTTGATTAAATGTGGATCGAAGATATCTAGATGGAGAGGGAAACGGTTACGACCTGAAATCTGCCCTCGGTACTCACGTGCACTGGACCATGAGCTCGAGATCCGGATCTCGATACGAGTAACATAACAGCTGCAGGAGTTCAGCATGAACATATGCATATGGAACTATACCAACTGGGTTAAAGCGGTAACATTTTGATCTTCAAACTTGATATATGAGACCGGGAGTAAACATTAAATTCGGCGTTAATAGGTGTTAGATTCCTCAAAGTCAAGCCACTAAGAATCTGGTGGCTGTTGTATTGTTCCTAGCTAGTAGTGGAACCTGACTGATATTAGCCTCGATCAAGCCCATGTTCCTGCATTTTGCGCATGCTAGGTTACACACATTATATGCCCTGCAGATATGCCAGAAACAACCCATATCACGCGCCTTCGAGCTAGCATGTATATATAAGAACGGTATATGTAGATGTTCAAGATATGAGAGCCTCACCAAAATTCCGTATTCTAATGCATATACTTCCAACTACAAAAACGACGAGAAAAAAAGGAAACTAGCTGCCAAAGACCTAAAATACAGAGTAAAATAACCAGAAGAGAGTATTTAAAACGCGCGCGCTCGTCTTGTTCCTGTTCCATCGTTCATTGATCTTCTTTACAAAGAGATAAAAAGATTTTTAACAAAATGCCAATATTACCACTTTGAGACTTCTCCGTCTCAGTTCCATCCTTTGTTCTTCCCGGTGGGTGTGGTCGTAAGCCACTTCGAGGATGGGCCACCAGAAAGTTTCAGTATACCAACCCCCGACCCGATACTCGCAACTATGCTTGAGTTTCAATATGAAAGTTGGGTTTTTAACAAGTAGCAGCTTCCTGTGCCTTGGAGTTCATCAAGAGAGCGACGATAAGACCGTAAAGACCTAATTAAGGAGAAGACATTAGAGCGGGATCCTTATGGTGCGTACAACATAGCCTAGGAGGTAACTCACCCAAGACTTCTGCGAAAATGAGAATCAAAATCATTCCGACGAAAAGTCGTGGTTGTTGAACGGTACCACGGACACCAGCGTCACCGACAATGCCAATGGCGAAACCAGCAGCGAGACCAGAGAGACCAACAGCGAGCCCCGCACCAAGCTGGATAAAACCGGCGTATAAGGTTTGCTTCTGGTTTAGACCGGAGGAGACCAAGACGGAAACGACGAGACCGTAAATGGCGACGATACCAGCCATGACGACTGGAATAGAGTCTTTTCAAAAAGTTCCGACAGTTAGCAGACCTCCTTCGAAACTATACGGTAATCCGTTTTCGTGGTGATCGTTTGGGCTTCCGAGAGGCAGCTGAGGACCAAGCTTACGCATCCACCAAATCGAAAGCCACAAACTTGACTCCTCCACGACGGATCCAAGAAGCAGTTGGGTAAAAACATACTCTTCACCATCATATCAGGACGCAAGACACCGGAAGCAACGACACCGACACCGGATTTCGCGGTTCCGTAGGATGCTCCGAAAGCACAGAAGATTATGGATGCAGCACATCCCATGGCACCAAAGAAGGGCTAATGAGCCAGTCCACCAAAATTAGCATCTTGAATCGCGAAATATTTGAAATTCGTGATTACAGTGTTTAATCTGCATCGGAGGTTTGGAACACGACGAGGGGTAAGATAGAGCGCGACAGAGTCTGCCGGTGTTGGACCTGCCGTATGCAGTGATGGAGGGCTATGACGGCAATGGGAATCATTTTCGCCAGGGGCAGCGTAAAGCCAGAGTAAAGAGAAGAGCTTATTTGTGACATACCGCATAGACGGGACTACATCAGGAGCACGTTAGTATGAGAAGTCTAGAGCAGAGTATTATAGACAGGATCGGTGTTCTATTGGTGAACTTTGTCCGGCCGAGAATCGGGGTTTGAAGGAATTAAAACCACGTACCAATAATCTGAAGACATGGTGAAAAGATGTGTCGGGAGTTATGGGAAACTCGGTCGGAAACTTAAAAAAAGACGAGAAGAAGAGCGCGTATATACGACAGTATGTTATCGAGATGCCGATGCCGGGGTGCCTGAAGGGAACAAATCGGGATGGGTTCCTGGGGGATGGATGTTTGATGTTTTGATGGAGATGGAGACGACGATGCTGAAAAAGGGCACGGAAGTTGTGATGGCTGGGAAAAAGGCGGTGACGAACGCAACGATGGCTGGCCGCGGACAACGCGAACCGGAATCCCCCGCTTAGTCATCAAACGAGACCACAGCGACAACACAATCTATTTTTCCAATATTTTTTTTTTTTTTTTTTTTTTTTTTTTTTTTTTTCGCGGTCAACAACCATCTTCGATTCATCACCCACTTCCATCACATCCATCAAAAAAAGGGCGAGCTACCGCAAGGAACCCTTTGCCAACAAAACACCTTTTCTCATCAATATCTCTTCTCATTCGACATGACGGAGCCAAATCCCAAAGGTACCTCTATCTATCTATGATACTCTCAAATCCCTTCGAGGATTCCCAGCTAACAGACCCATCCTGCATCCAGCTTTCCCTCTCGCCGACCAGGCCCTCAGCCAACAAATCCTGGATATCATCCAACAGGCGAACAATTACCGCCAGCTCAAGAAGGGTGCCAATGAAGGTACTTTCTATCGCTTCTACTTTCTCACCAATTGGGACCCAATCTAACTAGGATCTATTCCAGCCACCAAAACCCTCAACCGTGGTGTCTCCGAATTCATCGTCATGGCCGCCGACACCCAACCCATCGAAATCCTTCTCCACCTTCCCCTCCTCTGCGAAGACAAGAACGTGCCATACGTTTTCGTCCCATCCAAGATCGCCCTTGGACGTGCCTGCGGCGTCAGCAGGGCTGTCATTTCCGCCAGTGTCACCACCAACGAAGCCAGCGAGTTGACACAACAGATCAAAGCCGTCAAGGACAAGATTGAACGATTGTTGATTTAAAAGAAGTCATTTTAAAAAAAAAAAATTAAATTAAATTAAATTTGTACTTTTATGTTGGGGACTTTCTTTCTCGCTTCATAATCTGGGCTTGAAGGAATGTTTTTTTTATCGGCGCAAGTGGAGAGAAAACAGTTAATACCTTTTATAACCTTTTTGTATACATACGTATAACCATATACATCACAATATTTTCCAAATATAAACGAATCGAGTCAAAAAAGGAAAAAAAAAAAAACCACAAAATTAGTCTTAGCAACAGAGAAGGCTACTCTTTGCTCTATACTCAATATACAATTCACATTTATATACAAACATATACCAATCAATCATGCACTAGGTTCGTACTTAAGAGTCTCGAACAGCACGCAGCATGCAATATTAAATATCTCATAAATTCGGGGTGTCGTATTTTTTTTTTTTCACTTTCCTCCCTGTTTGGTTCGCATCTCATATAGCAGCGCTTCCGCATCCGTAGAATGCTCCGTGCGAGGGTTTACAACATCCTTTTGTTGCTCCCGCCAGCTCTTCCTCTGCGACGTCGACGTCGAGACTGCCCCAGAAGCCCTATATATTTCTATTATTTCTGGATCTACGGCGAAAGATGCAGATTCCTTGTCCTCAGCGTTTCTGTGATCCCGTGACTTAGACTCCACTTGGAGTGTCGACCTAGATTCTACCTTGGGCTTCGGCCGAAACCCTGCCAGGGGCCTCAACCTAGACCGAGCCTCCCTAAATCCTCCCGAGTTCTTATCCCACTTATATCTTAGAATATCGAATTTCCCTTCCGCCTTCGGCTTGGTTTCCATTTCGTGTAGTTTGTCCAAGTTCATTGTTTCTCGAAAGACCGTTCGGTTGTTGATACGGTACACCTCAGCTACTAAATCTAGAATTATTTGAGAGCCTCGGACGTCCAGCTTTATACCATCGATCCAAAATTCTGTTTCCGAGCCTATAGAAAGAAATCCCGGCAGTTTAGGCGTAGTGTGCTCGATAGGGGGAATCTCTGTAGGAACTCTCTCTGGAGAAATACTCTCCGTAGGAACACTCTTTGTAGAAACACTCTCTGGAGAAACAATCTCTACCGGTGTACTCTCTACTGTTGTACTCTCTGTTAGTACACTCTCCGTTGGCGCACTCTCCATTGACGCACTCTCCGGGTGTGTACTTTCTGTTGATACACTCTCTGCAGGTTCACTTTCCGTGGAAGCAGCCTCAGCTGGTACAGCATCGACAACCGTTTCTCCTGTTTGCAAAAATTCAGAAGAGCCCACCTCACCGACTTGATTCTTTCCCAATATATTAAAAAAGAATCGGCCCAATGGAGCCTCATTGGATATTCTCTCACCCTCCCTCCTCACGTAAAACTGTATCCAATGTCTATTTTCTGGAGGCTGTCCTTCCTCGGCCAGCTTAAACTCCGGCATGTTTTCCGGGTCCAGCGCTAATATTCCAGCGTTTGCACCCCACCCACCACCACCCGAAAGAACCTTTAAGATCCTCGTCCCGGGCATACTTGGCCTCTTCGTAATCCCGAGCTTGGGGTTAAACGGATACTCGGTCAGTCGGGCGTATATATCCAACGGAAAACTATCTTGCTTTCCAGGCTGATATTCCGGGTGGGAGGCCAAGAATTCTTCGATCGCAGGCTCCAACTCCTCACTAGCATGAATTGTTGAATCTACTCCCTCATACCGCATGGTTAACTCTTGAATGATATTTCCAAACGCACGCGAGATCTTCCGAGGCCTCGTAATCGGTTCCAGCGGTCTATGCACCGACGCATTGAACTTGAGAGCGTCATGCATCCGTATTGTCACATCCCTCAAATCTTCAGAAACCGCTTTGGTGATGCCATACTCTTTCGCCTCCTTGATATATCCGAATTTATAGAAATGCCGTACCAATGTTGTCGCCTTCCCGGTTTGGAAGAGAGTATTCGCCAATTTCCATTTGACCCTCAGAGGAGTAAAGCTCCTCTTCTTGAGCGGCTTTTTGAGATTGTCGAATACAAGCGTCTGAAATTGAAGCTGTAACTCGCCGGGTGTAAAATCCATGTTTGCAGAAGACTGCGATATTGGCGTCGACATCTGTTCCTTCGTACACGGATGTTCATGGTAGGCCTCTCCAACGCTTGAAAAGATTTCGAACCTCCTATCGGTGACAAATGCATTCCAACCTTTTCCTATGCCCTTTATAGGACCAAACTGCGGATATCCATCCATTACCGCTGCCACTATGTCGACGCTACTGATCCCGACGCCGGAAGACCCAACAGCTTCCCGGACGATTGACCTGAGGAATCCATGGTCCGAGACTAAGCCAGCTTTATCCGGTGTTACGAAAAAGAGGATGAAGCGGCTGCACTCATTGGTGTTGGGGTCGTGTCGACGAATCGCTTTCATTAGGGTCGCTCCAAGATAGAAGGTCTGTAGATCGAAAACTAGGGGATTAGCTACATGAGACCTCTTAGAACACATTTAAATTAATGTCTAGATCGCATCAATAACTCACAAAGTCGGTCTTATCTTTCAAATGTCGGGTGTTCGAGCCGTGTAAAAATTCAGAGAACGATCTAGCACCCGACCGGAGCCTAGAGGTACCCAGAATCGGGATACCAGAAGCAAGGGCATGACATGTAGGCCTTCTTAACGGATATAATCGCCCTCGCGAGGCGTTATAAATGCGATTGCGTATCATCTTGGATCCATACTGATATACTTGCTGAGTCTACTACCAAGCCAGTCCAAGGCGATGTATCGTAAATACCAGAAAGTCAATCGAAATCGGTATCGTGCGTCCCGAAGTTGAATCAATTGAAAATGAAGTGTGGAAGAGCGTCGGAAACCGAATGAGCGGTAAGGAAATATGCAAATAGCCGTCGGTTTGTACTATAAACTTGGTGCTGTAAATGCTAGTATGGGTTGATTGGTTGTTGTAATTTTTTTTGGTCTTGTCGGATTTTATGCCGAACGTTCAAAACTGGTCTCGTTCAAAACTGTGGTTCCTGATCCGTCGATACGCGGCTGTATGCAACAAACACAACACTTTTCCCTTCAAACCAACCGCCAGCATTCATTCCTAACTAAGTACTTAAGTATACACTCAATGCGAGTCGGCTATGGGCTTCCCTCGATGTATCTTATCCGTGCTTAATTTCGTTAGTGATAAACGTGTTTACATTTAGATACCAAACCGCTTAACACGTCTGATCTATGTCGGCTAGTTTCACAGGTACACCAAGTTTTTAAAGTCGTCGGAACCACAAGGTTAACGAAGCCCGACAATACCAATATATATATATATATCGAAGTATTAATTTAGTGATAATTCATACGAACATTATTTGCAACTTACATTGTCTTAATAATCTGACCTGCTTATTATTTCCCAGCTGACATGACCAACTTCAATATTTATTGAGATTTCAAGGCTCAACTAGCACCGACTCTCATACGCATATCCATAGCAAACCTTACATCAAGATTGAAATCCCTGAAGGAGGCTTTTGAAAATAGTAGATTTTGTATTTGAACTAACTATCAGTAGTGATCCTAAACTTCGAAAGAATCAAAAACAACAAAGAAAAATGCTCCAATGTATGCTACAAAATCACGCCATTCGCAATGCATGCAAAACTAAAATTTGAAAATCTAACTAATACCATCTATCATATCCAGTGACCCAGACATCAATCAAACTGGCGGAACCGTGACAGCGCGGTTGAATGGAATCAAGAAATCGGAAGGAACATCCAAATAATTATATTGCTGACCGGGAAGCGATTTGGTGTTGATAATGCTTCCCAGTCCAGTGGCTCCCAAGTCGTTAGTCTCACCATAGGTGTGGGAGACGATGAGGTAAAAGTTCACTCCAGCGGTAGACAGGCCGAAATCTACGCCTGTAACATTGCAAGCCGTTGGGAAGGGAGTGGTAGCAACTGGAGGCTGCGCTGAGTTGCTAGCCGTGCAGTTTGCATAGAGGCCCGTGTCGGGGTTCGAGACAATAAAATTGATAACGGCGTGCTCAGAGTATCGGACACCTCCGTCGTTGAAGCTAGTGATTTGGAAGTTCCCGGCTGGAGCTGGATTGGTGGCCGCGGTGGCTGACGCAGCACGAGGAGCAAGTGGGCTCGCCATCAGGGTTGGGGCAAGGCCGAGGAAGGGCAGAATAGCAGCTGTGAGTTGCATCTTGAAGTTTGGTTTAAGTACGGTGTTTTAGAAAAATCGTGTCTCGATTTGGAATTGCAGTATACTAGTATCGCTGATATGGGCGAATGTGTATATTTAAAGGTATGTATCTAATACAGTTTGATATTGTGAGTGACTGATTAAAACTCAAGTCGAAAAGGACGCAATCGTGTGCTCCTTTATGTATATTTTTATTCGCACGCGTACGCCTACGGCTACGTACCGAAGTGCGGTAGTTATCGAACGTCACTATGATTCATGAATATATTGGGGCTATACGGCGTCTACGGTGGCATAAAAGATTCAACCGGGGCTCAAAAAAATCAGATCCTACCCTTCGTTGTAACTACGATAAAGATCATCAAACTCTACGGGTTCACTCCACTAGCTGATGCAATTATAACGGACCCGATCGACAACATTGCACCAACAGGGTTGTGTGGTTCGGAATTCGGCTTTCCATTTACGGAGTATTCAAGGGTCTGGCTGCAGGGTTGAGATCTCCCAGACTATGCAATTTCGAATATCTAGAGGGCCAAAAACCTGTTTAAGGACCTATGGAGAAATCTTGAATGTCTATGTGGTACTGACTCAAGAAATTTTCGACATTCAGAAATTAAATCTCCGAACATCGATATCCGACGAACTAGAACTGACCCAGTGCCTTAATCCTAGAATTGCGCCAAATATACCAAGCACATTCCAAAAATGTGAGCCAGTATCACCTTTACGGGGGATTGGAATGCCAGTATCACCTTTACTGGGGATTGGAATGCCAGTATCAAGTATATTTTATCACGTGACACGGTAGTTCAATGCTAGTTTGCCCAAATTCTGACAAGCTAAGCCTTGCCGATACTACTTGCCAAGACGCCTTGCGTCGAGATCGTCATCTACAAAAGTCCATTAATAATATTGCCCAATAACTTTTGACAATTCACTTATGTTAACTGGAAATCGGAATCTACGTTACATGTAAGATTATGAACGAACAGCGGCCCTGCATGAGGTTCGTTAGCTAAGAAGAGGAAAGATATACCGATACTAATTTTATGGGTTTTCTTAGCATTCCCTTCTGAAATTATTAGCATTAAATGATCACACATTCCAACCTGAGTTAACGAGTTGTCTCATGCTATTCTTTTACAAACACCACAAGCTTGTCCAAGCCATATATGCATATGTGTGTAAGGCCCGGCCCGTGGACTAAATCTTTATGCTCAGAGAAAACCCCATTTTTCTTTGGAGTACATGGAAAACCTGATATTTATTTGCCACGTAAGTGAAGAGTTTCCATTTTGCAAGCTGTGCAGATCATGCCTTAAACATGAATTTAGAAAGGAGTTGCACATGTTCGATTTCGGAACGTTGTCCGGAACGGCAAATGTCTGCCGGCATAGAATGATTATACGAAAGTATATACAACTTAATCCAGCCGTCATTAATGGCACGATTTATCTGTAATTTAGTTTAAGTCGCCTATGGTTCGCCTTTAGTACCAACCTTCTATTTGTCTGAGTAGAACAGAACTATAGGATATCATTTCATTTGTCATCTGTAATGAAAAGCAGAAATCCAACAACAACAACAACAACAACCGCGTTGTTGTCATATTGAGAACAATTCCTGAGAATATCTACTTTGAACCTAAAATTCTAGGCGCTTTATTTTTTTGAAGATTGGAAAGTATATTTGAGAGTTAGCCTCTCGAAAATACAAATTTAGTTAAATACAAGTTAAATCGATCGAGTAATATTCCGGAATTCCTCGACATCGACCGCGACCTCGACCGACTCGTAGACTTGACGCTTTGGTTTTAAGATGTCCAAAAAAAGACTTTGAACGTAGCTAGATCTAAGAAAAGAAAATTAAGTAGAACTACTCTACTCATTTTGCTACTAAGGAATAAAAACCAAATACAAGCTCAATCGGGAGCAATTCGTCGGTTCGCTATACCAAGAATAACGAGACCATGTAGCCATACGCGAACAATCGATAGAAATCGTTGGTTTAATCGGGAACTCGAAGATGATCTACAGCTTTAGCAGCAGATGGAATAGCATTGGATAGGACCGCCATAACAGCTAAGTTTATAGTATCGTTATTAAGGACATTGCCAAATTACATCGCCATGCATTGCGATTTTAACCAAAGAGAAAGATATATTATCATGGCAATAAGAGAGCAGATGTCGGTCACTTACTATTGGCAGTTGCACTTCTTCGGGGCTTTGCAAGAGTTGCCACTGCAGCTTTGACGCTTGATGAGAGCGTGCAGATCAGAATCTGGGAGATCCATGACGTTGGGGGCGGCCTCCGCTGCTGGGGCGGCCATGGCGGCAATAGGAACCAAAATAAGAGTGGCCACAGCAAAGATGGAGAATTGCATTTTTAGGACTTGTTTTCGAGGGAATTAAGTACTCCGAATCAAGATGGCTTTATATGAGAGGTGCTTAATGGTTTTAGCTGATGATATGATGAATAAAGTAGGTTCCATGAGAAGAATTCGGGCCCCCTTTATAGGAAAAACGGGCGCTGTGAATCGCGATATCGGCAGGCTAACGTACTTTAAAGTCTACAAAATCATTGAACCGATGCGAGGTTTCCTTTTCGGAGATTGTGACTTCCGTTCCGTATCTCATGTATCAAGGATTAGAAATTTTGTACTCTAAGTTCTTAGGTTTATTAGCTCAGGGATCTCTGAAGCTATAGTATCTGTGATAAGAGTTAAGCCCTAAATACGCGCGTATTAATACGAAATCAATTTAACCCGGCAACAGTTCCAGTTTCCCAATCTATATCTATTCAGCAGGAAAACCATCGGTCTTCTCGCCAAGTAATTCGTCGGAGATCGATGATTGGACTCTTGAATGTTGAGACTGCATGTAATCGAAAGGGGTTCTAGAGCTCTTTGGCTTCTGCGGGACTAGGACGGCATCTGGCTTGCGAGACAAGCTTTTTGGCTGCAAAAGATTGAACGAACAGACTCTCTGTCGATTCAATTTGCCTCGGCTAGTGGGTGGTAAATGCTGACACCACTTTTGCTTCTCAGTCTATATAATCACTATTAAGCTTTTCATGGAGGAATATCGGTGTGCGAATGGTGTGTGCTGATATGAGTGCATAATAGATAGGGTCGGAAACATTTAGAGTAAGCGCTTAAGCGACGGCACTTGAAGCAAAAATTTGCTTCGGGTCCTAGGCCTGGATCCTCTATTTTATATAAAAAACCGGAACCTGATACTTATGAGATCTACCGGCATTCCAATTAAAGGAGTCGTATACGGGTAATTCCCCATGTATAGATACTATCTTGTAAGCTGCTTTACGTAATTATGACCTTGATGCAAGAAACCCTAATATTAGCTAATCAATGATGAATCTGGTATCGAGGCTAATGATGGATTAAATTGCTGGCCGAATCCTGTGCATGCAACGGCCTCTTAAATTATGCAACTGTGGGGACTACACGATAATGTCAAGAAGCTACCCCACGCTAGCCAGAGGCTCACAAACTTATCCTTTTTCACTCTCGCCTATAGGTATACGTACGCATTCCGGACTCCGAGAGGTGGGACGGGCCGATAGTTCCAGAGGCAAGCATTTATAAATTTACCTCAACCTCAAGTTTATATGCTAATGTAGCTTACGACGCCTAGCATCAACACCCCAGCATCATCTCGTAACCAGCGGCACTTAAAAAAGCATGCTTAGTAATCGCTTAAGTACAATGGACTCGTCTGTACCCGCTCGCCCATGGATTTTAATGACATGACATAGTAAATTAACCACCCTACACCTACCTACCACCGGATGGTCTATATCCGATATTAGACCCTGCGATAAATTCATGTTCTCTCGCTAATATTCTTCTCGGTTTACAGATGCTTTACAGGAGCGAATTGACAGCTGGAAGCATTATACAGAAGTACTGTTAAGCGCAGACCCCTTGCGATTAATCGGCACCCAAGCTTCATACCGTGTTGTACAGAGGTAAAAGCAAAACTACGCATAATTATAATACCTTAGGCATTGAGGGTAGAGTAGGTCCAATTTATATTACCATGATAGTTTCCCTCAAAGATCTGATCCAATTTTCATATCGGTTCGTTGAATAACACGGAGTTGAACAAGTTTTGAAAACATGGGGCAGATTCTCATATGCATACAAACAGGCGAAGTGTATTTTCACGAAAGCAGGTGTATATGTCTATGACGCTGATTATGTATCAATCGCATCGATCAGAGGGCGGCTGACTTAGCCGACTATAGTAACTGTTCAGAAAAATATGCATCTATAAAGTCATGACATAATAAATCATAAAATACTCAAAAGTATACGTGGAATTGGTCTCGTTTCCAGCCAGCCTTTCGCTGGCCCACGTGGAATACTCGATTTTTATCGAAGTGTTTTTTTTGTTAAATAGAATCTTTAAACTTCTTCAACAATCTCAATGGATCATAATTATAAGCTACCTACAGAAAATCATGACTCTAACCATTGCCTAGGCCGCACGGCCTACGTGAACATTCGGTTCGATTTCGGTATTTCAACTTTATCCAAGCCGGCCGTGCTGTGGTAAGCTCAAGTCTTGGGTCGACTTTCCTTTACCAATCTTATGTAGCTATATATAGTTATATCCACACAAGTATCGATGCATAATCAGTTATAATCGGTTATTCCAAAGCTTTAAGCTTTGATCATGATACAATGATCTGATAGACACGACTATGAATCGATATGTATGATGACATTGCTCATACCCGGTTTGTGCATTGTACTTTATTATAGGCCGGATAATATATACTTTGTTCATCGCTTTTCTAGAAATCATGAGAAACATGGATTTTAGTCCAGCCCCCTATTAGAAAATCCTACCCGTCACTTTCTCCTCAAAAAATCACTTCTCCTTCGTGTGTTTTAAACTAAAGGTGATTCTCTAATCGGAAGCTTGCTTGCTAGAATTGCATACTCTCTGGATCCTATTTCCTTTAAGATGAGTCGTGTGGTATATCAGTCCCCCCCAAAGAAATACAGCCATCATGTATTAATACGTATTCCAACCCAGTTGATAACCTTAACTAAGCTGTCATACACTCAAACTTTACTTTGGTTCCTCGATCCTATCAGACTAGCTGACTCTAACCTCAAACCTTATATTACAAATGATTATATAACACTTCACAAAAGATCTATATAGCATATTTTATCTTTCGTGTATACATGAATACCTAGACGCGTACGCGCGTACGTACGTGTCGTATATTGCGAGTATTAATTGTAAAACCTGGTTTTAGACTTTTTCGCACCTGTGTCGTACACATACGTAGAACATCACAACTTGTAAAAACATGAGCAGCAGGATTCTGCGAGTCATCTACCAAAGTTCTGGCTCTGGTACCTATCCTAATATGCAACTAGACAGGTCCTCTACCTTCTCGGTCGAGCTCGCGAAAACGAGGACTACTGAGACCTGATTGTTTAATTTATATGTATGATATATTGATACTTGCGATTATATTTATGATATTATACTTATTACATTATATATATTTATTAAACTATATAAAATATAATATGACTTTTAAACTAATCAAAAATATTTGATTAACCTCTAGAAAAGAACTGATATTACTATACCGGTCTCGCAGAGTAGCCTTCTAAATTTAAAAGTGAAATCTTGACTGTAAAACAGTCAGGCACCTCGAAAAAAAGCTGAGCCTACGAAGATTTACAAATACCACCTCCAGACTCCAGGATATCTCAAATAATTTCTTGTGACTGCAATAATATTGAGCGGTGCCAGTATAGTACAATAACGGATAACAAAGGAAAGGGGGGGGGAAATTTAAACATCAAAAAATGTAAAATGGTCTAGCCATGGATATGGATTCTAATGCTTTGAATTGACCAATCGACCCCGTTACCGCTAGGCGGATTAGATATCAATCACAATGCATCTGCATCTGTGCATCACATCCCAGCGATACGTCGCGTCGTACAACGACTCGGATGCGTTCGATGGTCGTTCTCGCTCACAATAGCGAGTTCGAGGCATTGCTTGCCTGTCTCTCTTGTGAAACACGAGCTGCACACCTGCACAGCTGGAACTTTAAACACCCAAGTTCGCTAACTAATTAATTGGCGGTAAGGCTGATTAAAAGGAATACATGCATAGATGGTACGAATCTACTACTACTAAATAAACGACCAAGAATGTACTTGCAAGAGGTATACACCCTTCCTTTCGGAGTCGAGATCAAAATCGAGCAACATGTTGACAACACACCGTCACGGAGCGGGGCAGTGAGTTACATATAAGCGTGGGGATCGTATGCGGCGACAATCACAGCTTTTCCAGGAGCAAAAAGGAACCCGGCTACTCCGCTTTTTATCGGGGCTTTAATCGCATTTGCAAATATTGCATTGAGAGAGATCTTGGATGTAACAGTGGTCGTCGATGCGGCTTGAATTGCGGGCATTTTTTTTCACAAGTTTGTATGCGTACCGGGACCACATAATAAGAAATATATCAGCGCTTGGTTAAGATATATCCAGGTACGGCTGTGAAGGGAGGCGATGGAGGCGTCCAAGTAAGACTTTCTTTAACCATAAACAGCCTTATCCCGCGACTGTATGTACTTATTTACTCAAGTACTTATGTATGTAGACCGTAATGTAAATTCAAGGTGTGGCAGACCAAGCTAGCTGTCTCCTTTGGCTGGAAGATGATGGCGTCGCCTTCGAAAGGAGTTGCCGAAACATACCGACCGCGACCCGGAATTTTCCAAAACTCAGCCTTTAGCTTAGCTTAGCTTTGGATCACACCATCCGAGTTCAGGTACCACTTTCTATTATCTCAGTTTCTGTTTTAGCGAACCTCATGAAAGTATGTAGAGGAAAGGTGGGGGGTGGGTTACGTCCTTGTTTGTGAAGGAAAAAAAAAAAAAAAAAAAAAGAGAAAAGAGGATTGAATAAGAATTGGCGGGTAACTCGGCCTTAAGGCGCCCTTTCGTCACATCTATTGGGGAAGCTCCTGGGAATCAACACCCTGATGATATTCATTAACTGACAGAACAAAAATTCCTCAATTCGCCCTTCTCATCCCCACTAATAGATCTCATCTATGCTGGACAGTCCATGACGAAATCTGAAAAAGGAAATCATTTAAAAAATCTTTCCGATCAGCTTATCCCAACTCGAGGACAGGAATGTCCGAGTTCGCCAGGGGCTGTTTGATAAACCATGTTGTAGAATAGATTTTCAGGTCGGTTTATCTCTCTCTCTCTCTCTCTTTTTTTTTCTTTTGCACTCGTCGAATGGGGGGGTAGATTGCCAGCCACTAAGCTCTGGTGAGGCACGGTGCACCGATGTTGGGTTGCATGTTGGGGAATGCGCATCGCTCTGATAATTTTCAAGCCAATCAGATGGCCATATCAGGATCTTTGAGAAAGGGAGGACCGTGGCTTGGTACTTGGTTACTGGCTAGCTTTTATCCCTGCGAAATTCAGCCTGCTTACGATTTGGATTAAATATTGAGCCATCCGACAATATATACATGTGATTATTTGGAAGAACATATTTTGTCCTGAAGTATATCGATAAATTATATTACACGAGTATACATACATGTACATACATCATTGTGCAGGTTTGCCAACGAAGGAGGAGGAGGAAACAGGTGCCTTGACGCAAGGGGCGAATATTTTTTTTTTTTCTTTCGGGAAAGTAACCCGACTGAAATATTTTACCCTACTACATACATACATGGTTGAGGTTTATCTCTCCCTCTCTCTTTTTTTTGTTCAAGGGAAAATAAGAAAAAAAGCGCATAGATGATATGTATCGACTGCATTAGGAACTGTGATTGAAATCGGGGGGGCGCGTTGCATTTTATGAAATCGATGCTAGCATTTTTTTATAAGCCCGGTGAATATCGGGGATTGTGGGAAACAATAGGCGATTGCATTTTGGGCGATTGTTTCTGGATGGACGTATGTATGCAAGGGCAACGTTGCAGGAACAAATATCGCCAAGGGGGGTTAGCATAGAAAGAAAGAAAGAAAGTAAGGTGAGGATTCTATCGATTTGTGAAAGTTGCCAGGCTGAATCTGTGAGTTGTTTCTGTTGTTTCCGTTGTTTCTGTGTGTGTGTGTGTGTGTGTGTGTGTGTGTGATGGCCACATGCATACCCCTTTTTCCGAACCAGTCGCAGGATTGTGGTACCCGAAGTGACAGGTAAATTAGGGAAACCTTTTGCTTTGCAGGTGTGCGACAAGCACAACTCCAGCGCACGGAATGCTGGAGGCTTATTGTCAAGAATGCACGATATTATCTAAACCTCGTACACTCGTGTGCTCGTCAACAATAATAATCTGCATTATTTTATTTTTCTTTATAAAAATTTATAAAAAAATTTTCGGATTGCGAATCGAATCATGGTTTCCAATCTTTAAACGTCCGGGATCGCGAAACATCCAAGATCTTTGGAGATTGCAAAAGGCGGCCGAAGGATTGAGATCCACTTTTTAAATTTTTGACCGAAAAAAAAAAAAAAAAAACCTTAACATGCAAACAGCGAATCGACGCCCGAGGGTTCTTTGGACCGAACAATGTCGTTGTATCGATAGCCATGCATTGTTCATACGAAAAAGCGGGATGAATTTCCTCTAAATTTTTTTGCCCGGCGGATTTGGATCCAACTCCGAGGGCTTCGCAGATGGGTGGGAATATTATGTTGCATCCACAATACGTATGTGTGCAGGGCGATTGCTCTTGATTCGCCATTTCCATTAACCCGTTCGAGGGGTGTTCTCTTCTCTCGATAATCAATCCGTACCTGAGAATTAATAGAACCAGCGTCACCGGAAGGGCTTAAAAGGGCAGCCTCAAAAAGCCCTTTTCTCCAACAACATGGGGGGTCCGTGGGTTCGATGTCTCGATGCATGGCCATGGGGCAGGATGTTAGCGCAAACCTCTGACGACTTTTTATCCGCATTTTTCAATATGAATGCAGGTACACAGCTACACAGCTAATCCCGTTGGTCCAAAATTTGACGGTCCTTGGCGCCTTTTTTGTTTTGTTCACCCTCGATCTGCGGGTATTACTGGGGAGGGGGTGGTAGCCAATGAACGGCCGGTAACCGCCCCCTCCCCAGTAATACCGCCCTTGGGGTGGAAGCCAGAGCTCAATTTCGAACTTCCAGTCTAACAGCCTTGGCATTGCGACCTTGCTGATATCCGCTCATTCGAGAGAAAGCCATCTGGTCCGTGTGAGGAAAAGTAATGCCTAATTAAAAAATAAATAAATAAATAAATAATTTACAGTCAGTACAATTAACAGTTGGGAATCTGTACAGCCTTTTGTATATCGTCTATTGTATGTACTTAAGTATGTATTACTATGTATGCACATTACATTCACATAACTCGCTGGAAGGATGGATAATCATGGCCTTCGTTGGTGCAAACGAGCCCGGAAAACGATATTTCCCGACCAAAGTGGAGATGTTTCCTTTATTCTAATGTTATAATCCTAATAATATGAATGAATACTTACATACGTGTGTGTATGTATGTAGTTTACTACGGAGTACTGTATGTAGAATCGCAGCTAACCACATGTAGCTCCTGGAGGAGGAGCTGCATATATATGCTGCAAGAGAATGTTCGTTTCCATTGCATCGAGGATTGTTTTTTTTAGCTTCCCGGCAGAGATTTATCCCCCTTGTTCGGTCTGAATCAGGTACCAATTCGCTCTTGCACACGGTTTAGGCGAAAGATGATGGAAATTTGGGAGAGAATTTAGAAAATATTGGGGTCATCTTGCGAGAGAGCTCGGGTTACCATGAAGGAAAACGTCGACGGACGACGAGTCTGAGTAATTGTTACTTGGAGCGACCGACCGAATTAAGAGAGAGTGTGAAATGATGAAATAAAAGGAATATTTGGGTTATTTCGTCCCGTTCGGATGGGCCTAAATGTGGTATAGTCAGCAGCATTCTGGGTACCGCCCATTCCGGTCATCTTATTCGTTCGTTCTCGACTCGAAATATTCATTTGGCTCATTCGCCCACACACACCTCCAAGAGTATCCCTGCTCCGTTAATTATTCTAGCCTGCCTGCTGCTTTTTCTTTCCTTTTTCCCCCTTTGTGAGCTGGTGTGTGTGTGTGTGTGTGTGTGCTCGGAGCCATAACTATTAGCACTCGGCTGGCTGGGCTGGCCTGGCAAGCGTCTCTCGATTTGGGTGTATGTATGTGTGTGCATGCATGCAGGTCCCATATGCCCGTCCTCTTCCTCCCCCCATTGCATTGCAGACCACACCCCTTCCTTCGTTCACCCCCGTTCGATTGGCAATTCCAATGAAGAAGGTCGCCCGTTTGTATTGGGTGTTTTTTCCTTTTGGCTCGTTCGCCTGGCCCCCAATTTCCTCGACTCGGTCTTTTCATTCATTTTCATTTCCTTCCTTTTTATTGTTTCCCCCATCTCCCCTCTTTCTTTTTCATTATTTTCTCTTGAACCATCCCGCTCAAGGCTTCGTGCCGTTAGCTCTGTGTTTTTTTTCCCTTTTCCTTCTTTCTTTACTGACCTCGTCCCCTCTTTTGTTTTTGCTCTCCAGCCCCTCTCTTAGGCCTATAGGCGGTTTATCCTCCCGTAGAGTCGTCCATTCATTTAGCCCAATCTCTGCAAATCTGTTCGTATTTTTCTTATTGTTCTTTGTTTTTTTTTTGTGTGTGTGTGTGCGTGTGAAGGACTCGAACGGGACTCAAGGTACGGTTAGAAACGAAACTCTTAGAATACGATCATATAACATCGTGGTAGAAATATCCATTAGAATCTGACTTTTTTTCGCCTTTTCGCCTGGCTGTTTCTTTTTGGGAGGATAGAAATACCTGTAGCTTTGAAATATCGACATCCAATATTTTTGCGCCCTTTCGTCAATTTTCGTCAGCCGCTCATTCGACGCTGTTACGACTTGTTTCGATTTTTATATTTTCACGAATCCTCGACCGATCTTTCCGACTCCTCGACCGACATTTTTATTCCCCGGTGACGACAAGGAGATCTGTTGTTTTATTTTACAATTTCGAGCGAACGTATACCTTGGTGGTTTGATAGTGCTGGTTTCGATCAAATCGCAGTTTGGAGGCATTGAATTGTTCATCCAAAGCGTTCGATTCATCAAAGAAATATATATACACCCCCTTGGACCGACAAAGACGACCCTTTTGACACGTTTCTTTGGATATCCTTTCGAACGGTGTCAATTCGTATCAGTTTTTATTCGACTTGGTTCAACAAATCGGAAATCAAGGAAACTCGATATATCCGACCATTCACGAGCTGTACTCTGTCTTTTTTGCTTTCTCCAGACATTGTCCAAACGCAAGGTTTCATCTTGTGCGTATTCATTCCACTTCATTCAACTGATCGTTTTTACTCCAACCAACTGTCGATAAGACGCACGGATTGATTCCCTGCGCCTTGCAAGTCGCAAAGGTTGTGTGTGTGCTTGCCTGTCAGTTGAAAGAGTTCCTGGCACTAACGTATGGTTCCTTCTTCTGCGCCTCGATATAGTTATTTACGAATCTTAGTAATGACCTTTTGAAGGATTGCCATACCCACATCATTCGAATATCTGTGTACCACATGCTTCTCACGATCCTCTCAAACGCCAGACATATAACCCGATAACTCGTGATTTTTCTCCGACAATTTCTTTTTTTCATAACGGTAGACGAAATCAATTTTAACAATCGCCCAGCATGGCTACTCTAAACTCCCAGGCCCCGATGCAATCATTCGTTTTCCCAGCTTCCAAACCCGCTGCCACTGCACCGACAAAAAGGCCGTCCAGTTCCTCTGCAATTCCAAGCAGGATGTCAACAACAGCGGGGATGCCCAGTCCGACTTACTCTGACAGTGGAGCCAGCCCGGCCAACAGCCCGTCCAGTTTTGTCTTTCCCACTAGACAGCAGACGGCTACACTTCCTAGAAGCGCTGGAAGCCTACTCGCTCCTAGCAATACAAGCGTACAGGCTCGCACACCACCGGCGTCACCTTCTCCACCGAATGCCACTTTGGGCGAAAGGCGGTTTCATGCCAGGAGACAGAGCGAGCTTATTTCCAGTAAGCCTCTGTCCTTGGGGACACTCAACCAGCCCTTCAAATTCGGGTCTTCCGCCTCGACAGGCTCTCCGTCAAAAACCGCTGGGGTCTCTCCAGACAAGGAAGGAACTTCACCCAAGGTTTCCACCCAGAATGGTCTTCTTTCCCCTCCGCCAGAGGCCACCAATCCGGAGGCACCAGGTATGGAAAAATTAACTGCCGCCCCACCACCTCCGGGTATGCAAGGGAGGCGTGGACATGCCCACCGGCGCAGCTCCGCCATGAGTATGAGCTCGACGGACGTTCTCAATATGATGCTCACTGCCGCAAAGGCCAACAACACTCTAAACCACAAGAGTAGTGGTGGCAGTGTTCCCGCGAGCCCAGTAACTAGTCCCGAAAACCTTCTAAAAGAGCCGTTCGGTGGTGTTGTTGCAGACAGCGTTTCAGGTAACTCTATCCGAGCTTTCTATTCCACTTTTGCACAGCCATGCTAATTTCATTCCTATAGTTCCCGTGCCAGACGTCAAGATGACATTGGATGCGCCTTCGTGTGAATCTTCGGCTTCATCGGTCCACAATATCACTACTGATGATTCTACGGAATCCGCCAGGACTTCAGTGGAAGAGGCTCCTCGCAGACCTAAAGTTATGTTTAGCGATGTGACGGAGATCATTCCGCGACCTGCCTCTGCGGGCACCGTTAGCACGTTCACCACGATTCGCGATGGCGTGAGTGACAGCTTGCATGGCTACAGGAATTCTATCAGTAGCATGGAAGAACTACATACCATGGACTCCAGAGGCAGACGTGCATCTCTCCCTGATTCATCTTCTCTTCCCAAGCCTCGTCGAACCAAGGCTGATCGTAGACCCAACTCTGCCGACGCTGCAACTCTTTTGAATAGTGCTCAAAAGACCGGCTGGCTATTTCCCCCACTCTCCCCGAAAGACCCATTTTCTAAGAAGAAGGGACACTCCAAACATCTCTCTGAATCCTCTGCCACAGAAAAGCCCAAGACCAAACGCAAGAGCCGCAAGTCTTCTAACCCCGATGGTACCCCTGCGACTCCCAAGAAGGTCAAAGGTGGTATGAAGGGATGGGCCGGGAACATCTTGCTTAAGAGACACTACAAGAAGCGCCAACTCAAACATCTCCCCAGGCGGACACCGACACCCCCACTAAGGCATCTAGATGAGATCCAACGTCTCATGCTTGACGGGAACTATGTTCTCATGCCTGCCAATATGACTGACTACCAGCCACGGGAATCCTCGAGCCTGGATGAGTCTGAGCTTGATCAGATTGACCTTGGTGCATTTGACATTGATGTGGAAATAGACCCTGATTTCCCTGTCATCGATCTCGATGCGGCTCTCGGGCCTTTCAATACACCCAAGTCTCCCAGTCGGCCGCTCTCAGGCTTTGAATCGGCGAGAAAGCGCATGCATTCTGCGGCTGGATACTCCTACCACAGACGCGCGGAGAGTTTGCCCGAGATGGAGCTATTCTCTCTCTCGGAAGACTTTGAAGGAGCTGGTATGGGCGACGTTTTCGAAGATACTGAAGAAGAGGACGAGGAAGAAGACGACGAAGGTGACATCACCCTCCGTGTTGAAGATCTTCCTAAGCCCGTTATGCCCGCCGGCCTCGCTTTGAATTGGGATACTGATGATAGTGAGATTGAAGAGCTCGACATTGTCGATGGCGTAGCGAACGTCCGCAAAGGTATCAAACGCAAGATGAGCCGCTTGTCAGAAGACACCGATCCCGCAAGCGAATCTCAACGATCAGAAGACGGAAGCAAGGGAGTCGATGCTATCATTTCGGTAGAAGAATTGTCCATTCCGACTCCCAACACTGACACTCAATTCTCACCCACTCTGAGCACAAACGCCCATCTCACCAAGCCCATGAGCAATGCCAGCGGGAACGTTTCATACAACTCCCTTCATCACGCTTCTTCATTCGACCAAACACCGGTAGTCACACCCAGCACGACAAGCACTTCTATCTGTCCACCCACGATGCCATCGACACCACAGACATCAGATTTCTTACCCCTTCCCGTTCCCCACCTGTTCGCTCAAGAGGATGACCGTCTGACAATCATGTCGGGTGCATCGATCTATGAAGACCCTGCGCTTCTTGGAGAACCGGGCCCGGAAATCCGAATGAGCGTTTCCGTTGATGACATCCCCGGAACATCTCAATCGAACAAGCGATTCTATTCTCTTTTCAGCGCGAGTAACTCCCGCAACACGATGGCTGGCATCGAATCCTCATCGTCGATAGGAAGCCCCGACAAAGTAAAAGAAAAGAAGGATAAGCGATGGAGCAAGATGTTCTCATTCTGGAAAGCCAAGACGTCTACCAACTAAACATACACCCCCCTCTACTTTAACTACGACCCCCTCTTATTCAAACACAGCAACCTACCACGAACAAAAAAAACCTATGGCATTTTCTTTTATCGGTTATGTACAATTACGGTCACACATGATACAGATTCCCTATATCCTTCCCGGCTAATTTCCTTGATGTCAAATCTGCGTCCTTTTTATTTTCCTTTATACGGCTCCGACAAGCTCATCATATATTTTCTTACGCATCGAATCGAAACTCTTTAGACTATTCAATGAATTTCCTTATTACTCTTTTTTTTTTTTTTTTTACTTCTCTTCTTGAGGCAAATCCATACACACTCTCTGGATAACGACAATCCGAAAAAGATAACATTATAATTTATCTCTCTGTTGCATTCATGGAGGCTTCAGTGCTGATTTAAATTTTGTCATTTCGATTCGAACTCGCCGATAGACAAACCCATTTTTTTGATTTTATATATTTTTTCCTTTATCTTATTTTATCGGTCCTCGCATATTTGATTTTCTTTTTTTTCCCTTTATTACTGTATCGATCGACCTCCATCTTGCTTTTTTCTGTACATTTTTTTTTAACGCCCTTACCGACCTTATTTTCGACACTTTCTTTAATGGCTTAATTTCCTTAACTTCTTGATCTTATCGATATCTTGACCTTCTTTACGCATGGAAAACACAAAGAGACGTCGTTTTCCAGCGATTGATGTATTCTGCACACACACGCGCGCTCGCGAAACTTCTTTGAGATGGAAAGAAACATTATTTACACCGCACCCTCTTTATTTTACTTGTACTTTTTTTTTTTTTTTGTATGGAGTTGAAAAACTAACCTGAACAAAAAAAAAGAAACCGACAAAAAAATATAACTCGAATTCGGAGGAGATTTGTCCCTTTTTATATTGTTTTCTTTCCCTTTTTTCAAACGGGCCGTGTGGGGGTTTTTTGTATACACGCGCGAACGTATCGCTTCCCTACTTTTTTCACCGCTCTCCTGTTTTTTTTCGATTGATGTCCGGTCTGCATTCTGTTTCTGTTTCTGTTTCTATTTGCTTTCAGTTAGTACTTTCTCACATTCATGTATCTATTTACTTTTCTTTTTCGTTCTGTGAACATTCTCACGGGATGGACGTACGACCGGAACCTGCTGTTACTACGGCGGGATCTGGGGAGACCAACCGACCTATGGGAAGATAGTAATGGAATGGGAGAAAAACGGGGTATATATATACTAGCGAGAAGGGAACGGGGAAGTGTACGGGATTTGGAAATGGATAGCAGATTGCAATTTATGGATGGATATTGGGGATTATCACGGAGGGGCGGTGTGGGAGGGTGATGTTAGTAGTGTGGTTATATATATATAATACTATCGCAGTGGCAGAAAATTTTTTTCGTAGAGGGACCGATCAATTTATGAGTATATTCACCTCTATATGCATATGTATACCTTTGCGTATATACACATTGTAGATATAATCATCAATTCAAGTGATATATTATTTTCACTTTAATTATAATCTCATATGGGAATTGATTTGGAGTGCTAAAGTCGAAGAAAGTCGTGTTGCGTTCAGCGCTGATATTTGCAGCGCTCTGATTGGCCAATAATCTCCCAGCAAAGGCAAAAATTACGGCCGACGTCAAGTCAACAAACAAGTTCACCCACACACCCGCCTTTCTCCCGAACCGACAGACTCTCGAACGAACGAACGAACAGTATCTTCGGACTCGACTCGAACTACCTCCCTCCTTCCTACACTTCTCATACCCTATTCTACGCATAGATTTCATATATCACAATGGGCGGTGGAGGAAAGAGAGCACCAAACAGGTAACCAACCTACCATCCCCTCCCCTCCATAGTCCCTAGCCACCAGCGCTCATATGAAGATACACCACCCTTTCTATATCACCAATATACCCCGATATAAGACATAAAGAAGCTAATAGGATATCTTTTCAATGGATAATAGTTGGATAGGCGACTGGGGCAACTTTGGTATACTACCCACCCCTTCCTTTCCTTTCCTACCCTGAACTCCCCCTCCCCCTTCGCCGCCGCCGGCGACGAAAAAGCGAAATACACCCCAGCCAAACTATTCAATCGAAAAGATCGGAATGCTAACCCGGCCTTGATAAATCTTGTGTGAAAGGCCTATCCCACCAACGTGGTATCGTGCAATACACCCTCGCACCGAACCGACAGTCACCGACCGCTGGCGCTCTCAAATCCGCAGTGTTCAACGGCTTCCGCAGGTTTAAGAGCCAGGTGTTCTACATCGCCCCGCCGTTTATCGGGATTTACCTGTTGATGGAATGGGCTAATCATAAGTAAGTCTCCTTTTTTTCTTCTTTCATGTATCTGCTTTAGAAGGAAGGAAGGGCCGGGAAATATATACATATATATCGATATATAGGTCTGTTGTGGCTGTTTATACTAGATGTAAACCTAAAGAACCGCCTCAATCGCACCTATACTACTCAGAAACGAGAATCAGTATGGAGGAATACGTGGCTGATATCATACACTTTGGTTGTTTAGGAACGAGTTTATCAACAGTAAAGCCGGACAAGCGCTTCACGGGAACGATGACGACTAGGTTAGTTTGATGGCGGGCGTTATTGACGCTGGGTTAACGTTGGCTAGTGAAAGAAAGAAGAAAGGTTGAAGGAAATCTAGAGTTGTGGTGTGGTTGGTACTTAAGTACTTAGATACTACACACTACTCTCTTTTTTCTTCTACCTTGCGGAGGGACTAAGCCTGGGTGAGCTATTGTTTTCACGTGCATACATACGATACTATACTATCAGTTTTCTTAGAATTTCTTATTCAAAACCATCCTGTGTATAAAATATACTATTGATCCGTTATTGCCTATGAAAGATGCTTCTATTTACGGGATTTCACTTTTCATAGAAATAAGGAGCAGAAGTTTCCTTTTGATAGAGTATATTATATGTACAAAATTTAAAAAACCGGCCTTTCACTTCAAAAAGCCAGATTTAAAAGTGGTTGATCCTTCCCAGCACCTTGAACATCACCACCTCATTAACCGTATGAGACCGATGTTCCTTAAAAAAAAAAAAAAAAGAGAGATGATGATGATGATGTACAAAAAAATGAGTCCCAAACACGAGACTAAAAAGTAAGTGCGGAGAGACAGTTCCAGATTAATAATAATTTCCTCCAGCTTTATTATATTACATTACCATCCATCCACCACGCGAAGAAGAAAGAAAAAAAGTTCCAAGTTTTTCTTCTTCACCGTAATCCGAGGAGATAGCTTCCACCTTTGCTACCCTCACCGCTTCCACCACCGGGGAGGTAAGTGACATTAGGGTTATTAGACAACATTTGTGCGATTTCCCTCGCCGCATCGATCTTTCTGATCTGAATCACACCGTCGCCGGATTTTTCGATCGATCTGCCGATTGTTTCTGCGGATTCGGCTTCACCTTCGGCACGAATTACGGATGCTATTTATCCCAGAAAAAAAAAAATTACCCGTCGTTAGCAATGATAAGAAAGAAAAAAAAAAACAAAAGAGAAGGAAGGTAAGAGAGGGGGGGGGAGAAAAAACGAACCCTGTCTCTCCTGCTCGGCCTTCTCAACGATAAACCTCGCCCGTTCGGCATCCTGCTGTGCGATCTGTTTCTGTTCGACGGCTTTTGTGAATTCCTTCCCGAAAGTCATATGCGTGATGCTCACGTCCTCCAACGCGATATTGAACTCGTTGGCACGTTTGAGGAGTTCCGCGCGGATGAGGTTGGAGACTTGTTCTCTTTGGGTGATCAGTTCCGCGGCGTCGAAACGGGCGACGATGGCTTTGAGGACTTCGTTTCCGATCGAGGGGAGGACACGCTCGTCGTAATCTAAACCGAGGGACTATTTTATTCCATCGTCATAACAATGATAATAATACACCGATTAGTTTTTCAAACCCTTCTTCTTCTTCTTCTTCTTTCATCTTACTTAAAAAATATAGCTGGTTGTTGGTGGAGTGGTGGGGGGTTTAAGTATGGTGGGTATGGACAGTACCTGATAAATCTTGGGCAACTTTGTAACTTCCGGTCGATGCAAAACTCTCAACGTCAAGCTGACCATCTGTAAATCCTTGCTGCCGGTGGTGGTACTGATATTCCTCGGTTTCGTCCTGACATCGTAAATGATGGCCTTCTGCAACCACGGGATGAGGAGGTGGGTGCCCTCGTTGACGACTTGTTCCTTGACACCGCTCAATCGGTCAAAGATTACGGCGCGGGAACCGCCTTTGACGTCGTAGAGGGAGGCTTGGAGGAGACCGACGCCGACGGCCGCGGGGACGGCGAGACGGTAGATTGCGTTTAGAGCTGTTGCCATTTCGTCGGACGTGGGGTAGATTCGGAGAGTTGGTTGGGTGGATATGCGAGAGAGGGAGAGGTGTGAGGTTGAAAATTTGGCGAAAATTGTGGGGGTGGAGTTTTTTTTTACTTTTCGATGCGGCGGACATAAGCGGGTCTTCGCATGCACGACTTTACAACATCCCAGCGATTACTTAAGTATCCATTGGAAGGCACTTGGTTCTATCATATCATGATATATTATCATTGCCATCACATGAATTGAATCAGCTATATAAAACTTGTTCAAATATCCTTTTGCATTCTCGTTCCCATAGCTTACTTAGTTGCATGGATGCATGGATTCCTTTGCGACGGGTATACGTATACTAATAATCCCTGATAACCTAACCACCTGGTATCGATATCGAGATTATAAAATCCCATCTACAAAACATGCCCTAGTATCTCGCTCGGTCTCTATTGTCAATTTGGCACCTATCACCCTTCCACCAATAAGGTCACCTATTCAAAAATCGAAAGATAATTATAAAAGATGAGCCATCTTTACTCCTCCTCCTGGGTCTCCACCCAAAACTCCCTCTCCTCCTCCGCACTCATCATCCCAAACTCCACCAAACACCTCCTCCCAGCCCTCTCACCGGCCCAATAAGCCCCACTGACGCTCGCCAACCCCAGCAACGGCGCCGTATGCTCACCGCAAAACCACAACCTCCTCCCCTCCTCCCCTCTTCTGATAACCCTAATATCCTCACTCCCATCCACCAACCCCACCGGGAAATTAGTATACGATCCGTTCCCGGCATACTCATCATTAAGCCAATTTGTTGAAATCAAATCAACGGGTACACAACCCGCATCACTCGAATCATACCCCGGTAACTTTGAAAAATAAGGTTCGAAAAACTCGAGGATCCTTGCTTTCGCTTCTTTGGGTGCTTCGGTTTGCAAGATATCCGTCAGACGCTTGGATATATCCGAATGAGTGTAGAAGAGTAACGTTGGCTGATCGTACGGCGGTGGGAGATGGGCGAGTGAGATGGCAGTTATAGCTACCCGATCCGGGTTCGTAACGGTGGCGTATTCCGGGGCGAGGAAAATAAAATAGCTGGGTCCGTTATTCCAGAACGCGCGGGGGAAGGTGATGTATGTCTTCTCCAGAGAACCGTAGCCGAGATGTTTGATAGCTTGTCGCATCTTTTCCGGCATCGGAGGGTTGAATTCGACCCTGTCCTGTTTTAACGCCCCTAGGGGGATGGTGACGAGCACTCCCTCAGCTTCATACGTGCTTCCATCTTTGGTGCACACCCTATGAAGAGGTCCGGAAGGGGTGTATATCGTGTCAACCCTCTCGACTGGCATGTTAAGCTCCAAACACTTGTTCTGAAGGACGGTCGCCGCCATCAATTCCATAACTGGGCCGTAAGTCGACGATAGGAATAAGTTTTCTAATAGATAAATTCGACTATTAGAATCTTGCAATCAATGTATAGACGATAGAGTATTAAAAGACTCACCTCCAGGAATCGGCTTCTCCAAATGCAAATTCTTCAAATCCTGCTTATGGATACCCATGGCCACTATCCCGCCCAAAATCTCCACAATCTGCATCTGCCAAACCCTCATCTGCTCACCACCTTCTCCACCCTCTTTCTCTGTACCTGGTACCCTGTTCTCAACTCGTTCTTTATAATACTCCATAAAGCTGATATTGGGCTTGATACGATCAAACTCCCGTCCGGAATACTCGATCCCGTCGTCAAATATATCCCACATCTCCGTGATCAGTTCCTCGCCGAGACGTTTGGGGAGGAGCGTGCCATCGGGAGCGTATACGATTGTATCATCGAGGGCGGTGGCGCTGTAGCTTGAGTTTGCCTGTTCTGCGAGTGATATTATGGGGTTCCCTTGGTTTCCGTGGATCCAATTCGCGCCACTTTTTCGTAAGAAAGATAGAATAAGAATGGTTAGCGGTGAGCTATAACTATATATATACTTATATATTATGAGAAGGAGGGTATGATGACTTACAGATCTAACGGAAGTCCGAGTTTGGAAGATGTAGCAATCTAAATGTATACAAACCACGACGTCAGGATACCCGATTCCGTATAATACGTACACGTACAACATGCAAAGTACTCGAGTGGCAAATACGGCATTCGTGTGTGTTGTAGATATATATGAAAGGGAAAAGTGTATAAATCTTACCCGTCCGCCAATTCGATCCCGAGCTTCCAAAACGACAACCTCGCAGCCAGCTTTGATCAAAACCTCAGCAGCTCTCAATCCGCAAGTTCCAGCTCCGATGATTATAATCTTTGGCTTTTTCGTTGGTTCATCTTGTCGTTGTTGCTGCTGAGGTTCGCCATTCTGAACGGCTGGGGCAACAATAGTCATTGCTGTTGGAGGTACTTTTATTCGTTTCTCTTTTTCGAACGTTACGGGATTCGGATTTTCTTTTTATCGATGAACGGGGTTTGAGTATTGGGTTATATATTATTTGTATTATCGATTGTTTGAGTGGAAGGATATTTTAAGGAGGCAAATTACAGAAATCCGGACTTTGACAAGATGGATTTTGGTAACGGTCTTCCTGTTGACACGGTCATTCGGAAGGTAGGTATAAAGCTGCGCTGATGTTAAAATTTTTTGATACGATTGTAGTATTTTTCTGACGGAAAAGGGCGGTAGGTATAGAAGGACCCGGAGAGAGGATTGGGGAGGACGAAGGACGAATTGTTGGAAATTTGGGGGAGTATATATAAAATTTGTAAAGAAACAGCCTTTCTCGTAAGCTAAGCTAAGGAGGTCAGCAAAGTAGGTACGTGAGTAATTAGTGAGCTATCAGCCGTCGCAGGTACCTAGGCGTGGGTTTTCCTTCTGGGATGTTGATAAAGAGATTCGTCCGGGTTGGCTGCTGCTCTGTTGGTGTGGTAGCCGGGCTTGCTAGCGCCGGAGTTTTGGGGTATTTTCGCAGGCTGAGGCTATTTTGCTGCTGCTGCGATCAACTGATCCGAACAGACAGACACATGCCAGCCAAATAAAGTTAAAATTTGAGACCTCGAGCGTGGCCGTGCAGGAACTCAACCATGGTGCGCATGAAATTAAACCGTAGAAGAAAAGCAGAAAAAATACTCGAGTATTCAAGCAAGGGAGAAAATTGGGGTGTGTATTTTTTGTTTCAATCGTCGTTATTTCTACGATACACCCGTATCAAACATCTCATATTCTCCAATTCCAACGGATACCGGTCGTCCCCATCTTTCAACTCTTGCGGTACCCTCCACCATTTCGCATCTTCGCTGGCGATGATCTCCCATTGCTGTCGGTTCGTCAACGTCTTGTCCAGCAAAAAACCCAATTTGTATCCACCGATAGTATTGTTCGTAGTATTTGACTGTTTATTGGAACTGCCGGGTCCCTTCTGAAGAAAATCCAGATCTTCGAATCCACCCGCCGAATCCACAATGACTAGAAGAGCTCCCGGTTTGGCAAGGGCGTGGAGAGAGATGAGGAATCTTGTTGTGAGAGTCGATGATTGGGAGTAGAGTTCTCCGGCGGTGAATAGTATCGTGATGATATCAGCTGATGCGAGACTTGATATCGAGGCTTCGGAGAGAGGGGAGAGTACGTCCTGTTGGTAAAATTTAACTGTAAAATCCGACTTTTCAAGCTGTACCTGTGACTTCCCGGTAGAATCCGTGATGGTATTGTATAATGAGTCGACAATCGGTGACCAGGTCGCAAAATCGAGCAATGTGATATCCAATCCCCTCCCTCTCAAAGGTTCGATCGTTCCTTCAAATACTTCTTCTTCTTCTTCTCCAGCATTTGAACGAGATGTTAACAACGAATATCCGGCTGCGATGCCTGCCAGTTCCGCACCCGCTCCACCACCGATACACACAACATTGAGTCTATTGTCCACATCAGCCTGTGGGACAAAGCATTGTGTGACCTCGTGCGACCACCAGCGTGAGGATACCATCTCGGAATAAGCTAAAGCTCGGGCTACGCTCCATCTGACGACGTAGGCTTGTAGTTTGTCGGGAGAGTCGAAGGCTGAAATGTAGTCACGGAGGTAGAGGCTTTGTTTTACGGATTGGATAATTGAGGGGAGGTTTGGAGTGAAGAGGTGGGAGAAGGTGTCGTGAAAAGTAGTCAGGATGGCCTTGAACTGGCGGAGGAGAAGAGCATTGACTTGTGTAGTATTAGCAGTGACAGCAGGGCCATTATTGTTTCCGGTCTTCTTTTTTGAATTTCCCGAGGAATCTCTGGGTGTCTTTGACTTTGACCTGGAAGATGATGATGATGGCGAAGGAGGAGGTCTCCTTGATTGGGGCATCGTATTTTATTCCAAAATATGGTATTACATTTTGATATCAAAAAAAGACATGATCACTCAATCAGACTTCTATAACAGGAAATAGAAAATTGGAAAAAAATAAGTTGGAACTTCCGGAAGAGGCTAATCAGGATGGATGAATTGGACTCTGCCCGAATCGGTTGTTTGTGTGGTTGCCAAACGAACGGAAGGGATGGGCAAAGGATGGGCACACACGTCCACAAACTGCCCAAAACACCACACCGCAGCCAACAGAACGGCGGTAAACACGCTGATAACAATCAAATCAGCCAATATCAATCAAAGCCCTCCTCGGGAAATTAATTGATTGATTGATACTTCTTATTACTAAATTATCACTGTGAAGAAGTCGCATTCGGTTTAACCTCATCTCATCTCCATCACATTACCCCCTTTGCGCGTACATACATTCAATTATCACCAAAATAATATCATCACCAACAACAAAAACAGAGAGAGTGTGCCCTTGTTTGTACGCGAACAAGGTATCCCCGGGGAACTTCAATTACAGGACTCCGGGTAGGGACTCAACATCAGACCTTCTCCATTCTTCTGGAAAAACACTCTCTTCTCTCCCTCCTCTCGGCATAATATACTCTAAATTGTTATTATTATTATTATTATCATCGGTTTGTCCAGTCGCGTACAATCCCCGGACCAACTTGCCCTGGGGCATCATCACATCAAACCCCACCACCCACCCCCGGGGGAATGCAAATGGAACAGTCTTGTTATTATTATTCAACTTCAACCGCCACCACCACCACCACCAACCACTAACACGTCCTCACTTCACCGGATTCAATCATTTTTCTCTTTTTTATATTCTTTCCGTTTAGGTACATCATATTAACCCTCCGCTTCCACAAGACAATCACTTTCTTTTCCCTTTTCAACCTTCAATTCATTCACTCGTCACATCTCCACTCCTTCCATCATCACCATTTTCCGTGACTTCTCTCCATTCTCCCCTTTCACACACACCCCTTCCTCGACATAACCATTCCTAATATAATTATATCGATTGAACTGGTTTGCTTCCTGGTTGATGGTAATCTTCATTCACTCCGACCCTCCTTTCACTTTCTTCCATCTATCTATCGGTCTCTGACCATCACGCTCATTCCCTGATTATCTTGTCTAGCATTCGAGTCTTCCTTTATAAAAAAAAAAATTCTCCCTCTCCCACGTTGCATACTTTTCTCGTGACACATATTTTTGGCGTCACAAAACAAGTGCAATCGTGGGAAATCTTAATTCTTAAACACCCCATACATTTATTTATTTTTACCCTTCTTTCTCCATCTCGATACACTCTTATATTCTATCCACAATGGCTTCTTCAATGGCAAGCCCTGCACCTGTTCAGGCTCAAACATTCGCCTTCATCACACACTCTCCTGCAACTCTTCCCAACAACTTGCCACCAGACGTTGATGACGCGAGTCTCGCTCGTAGAAGACGCAGACGTACCAGGTATGGACCTCTCATTAATCTCACATTCGGTAATACAATCTTCCTGTTCTAATATTTATACCAAAAAACAGTCACAAGGACCAGGCAATTCTCGAGGGTGAATTTGCTTTGTGTGACCGTCCAGATAAGAATAAACGCAAGGAAATTGCTGAGAAGATTGGACTCGAAGAGAAACAAGTTCAGGTATGTAAACTCATCAGACAATGATATTCTGACTTTACGCTTTTCGGTATACTGATTGAATACCTTGTAACAGATTTGGTTCCAAAACCGACGTCAGACCAACCGACGCAAATCCAAGCCACTCCAGCCTCACGAGATGATTCCTCGTAACGCTGACAAGTTTATGCAACTATCCTCCGACCCATTCGTCTCGTCCCCTCTTAATCCCAAGAAGGCTGCCGTTCCAAACGGCGACGAAACTATCGAACTTCCAACCCATTCTAGCCGTGCTTCTTCTCCGTGTCCTGTTGTTGACACCGTCGTCAAGGCCGAGTCTGATTTTCACAAGAGCGACTTGTCTATCGACATGTCGGATGAGACTGAACCGGACTTGGGAGTCGATACTTCAATCTCTTCCATCGAATCCATGACTGCGACTGAGATTATTCGCAAGACTTCTCCCATTCATTTCTTACTCAATCCGGCTGCTGATACTCCCAACACCTCGTTCAACTCGCAATCCACCATCGCCGATGATATTCACATTTCTCAATTGGGTTCTACAATGCACAACGATGAGATTGCTTCGACATACGCCAACCCAAGACGAACAGGTCTCGCCACCCAACCAGCTCCTTCTCTTCTCAAGCGTTCCTCTTCGGCTGTTCGCCTTTCAATGTCCTTTGACGGCAAGGCAACCATCGTCCTGGAGGACGATGAGGATGAGCTCCCTCGTGGCAGTCAAACCTCCAACCAACCAGAGTCTCCTCAGCCTTCTTGCTATGAATCTATCAACTCAAAATCCATTATCGTCACACCAGCCAAGCGTCGCACCGTCAACGCAAAGATTTGGGAATCCTGTGTTGACAGTCAGAGCTCCCTTCCCGCCGAGCCGGTCAAGGAAGACTCACCTCGCAAAGCTCTCAAAGCCATCCGTGCTCGTGGTGTCGTTGCTGCCGCCAAAGCCGCAGCCGCCACTCGTAAAAACAAGGCCACCACCCAAGCCTCTCCTGATGTCATCAAGAAGAAGAAGGTCCTCGGACCAAAGTCCGCAAATATCCAAGTGCCACCGACTCCTACTGTCACTTCTACCAAGGCGTCTAAAATTCTCCGATCGTCTCCCACAAAGGATAAGCAACGCAAAACTCTTACCACATCCAAAAAGGGTCCGAAGAAGGCGACTCCCTCACCACCAATGTCCGCCGTTAAGAAACAGCAGCACAACTATTCTCCTCTTCGTACACTCGAGCGTAGTCTCAGTGGGAAGTTCGACAAGCCAGGATTCACCATCTACCAGTCTAGCGACGAAGGAGATTCCGATAAGGAGAATTGGGAGCCGGGGCATAAGTGTAAGAAGGTTAAATCGTCTTCGCAGGCCATTTGGAGAAACAAGACCGGACGCAACATCTTGGGTGATTTGGGTGAGAGAGTCCCCCAGCCCAACGAGTTGGAGGTCATTGAGAACCTTATGAGCTTGAGAGATGGTTTGTGGCGTTGAAATTAAAGAAAATCCTTGCATTCATTGCTCTTCTATCTAATCTCTATGGCCAAATGAAAGCGATCAAGAGATTGACCGCTTTTTACTACGAGATTGATTCTTTTACATTCCCTCTCCTACTTAGCAATGTCTATTCTTCTCCTGTATGTTTTTGTCTTTTTTTATCGCAAGGTCGCCTGGTGTTATGGGATTTGCTTTCTTCTATGTATTTTATTTTTTTTTAACATTGTACGTCAACAAGCGGGAGGTGTTGTCTGTGTGTCTTTTTCACATTGGGACTAGAAGCATCTGTTGATGCAAGTCTCATTGGTGTCTGAGGAAAAAGTCAAAAATGTCTACCAATGAAAAAAAATCCTCCAATTATTTCTAGGCGTAAGGTCCTTAATTGTTTAATGTGTCAGTGAAAGTAAGTTCGACTCAAGGGGTCCTTCGGACCACTTGAACCTGACTATTTCCCGGTCAAACCGACCCAATAGTGACCTCTCCTTCAAAACAGTCAGGCGTAGTTAATATACTTACTTACGTAGGGGTGTACATCAAAGATTTTTGGTATAGTATTCAGGGGATTTTAGTGTCCAATCTTTTGGTAATTGGAGTGCAAAAACCAAGACCATTCCTTCGTCTTGCTTTTTCACTTTCCAGAACGGCCACATGCCACCCTTGTCGCATTAACATGGAGGAGACGTCAACTTTTCTCTCATCTTGGTGGATGCGGTTTTGTATGTAAATTATCACATTGTGATTCGGAGGGTATTTTTATTCCCCCTTTCGGACAAATGTACAGAATTTTGTGACAAGATTTGGTGTCGAGTGCTGTCAACATCCGTATAATCTATTGGGTTGTTGGTGGGGAGTAATTAGTGACGGTGACAAGAGAATAACATATCAGCTAATATTATAATGCAGGGCTGCATCGTAACCTTCGGCCTTCGTATTGCGTGCGCTCCAGACTAGCCTTCCGACTGTAGTTAAACTGGCTTACGTCTCGCTTAAATGACACGCGGACCGGCTAGATTTGAAGTAGGTAATTGATAGATAGCTTCATCAATTTACAGAATCTTCCTTAGCTTGATTAGTCGTACCCAGAGAATGCTGACTCGCTGCCAAATGTATGTTGAAATCTTCCAGATTAAAAACACAACAACATGCAACACATTTCAACACCATAGGGCAGATTTATTCCTACGCTATTATATACTATTACCAGCGAGACCAATTATTACCATATATTATGATTAATAATTATTATTGGTCCCGAAGTCCCAGACCCATGCATATAATACAGAGTTCACTCTTTCTCTCACCTCCTACTCATTCAAGCATTTAGAGAATCAAACCTCTTCTTGCAGAACTCCGACAGTTCCCCTCATATCATCCGGTCTCCAAAACATCCACGAGTCATCTTGAAATCAAGCCTAGCCGACGTCTAGACATTTTGTACGGCGCAATAGTATACTATTCCAAGTTGGCCTATATGTGTTGGTCATAAAATATTCATCTGAATATTTCAGCGACGCTATGGGCTCGGGTATTAATAGCCTACTGCGCCTTTTTTCCTCGCCGTAGTGACGTCCAGGAGCTCTATGTAGGCGGGGCTTGCATATCAGGATCCGCTTTTCCCGGTTATTCGCAAGATAGTTCCTAATTCGGAACACTTGGATATAATATATAATAGAACCCCATATCATATAGATAATACAAACGTTGACTCGTGTTCCTGCCAGACGGATTTTGGACCCAAAATTAAAATTACCAGAGCTTCTAGACGCACGGATTCGGAATAAAAATGCGAACACCTATGGAAAACCTCTTCGTTTACATAAACGCCCTATAAGGACGGCGATTTGTTAAGCGACGACCCAACTTTTCTTCGTCCTGGCCGACCGGGGGTGGCATGATTCAGGGTCTGCGGGTTCGGTGTTTATCGCGAGAGGAAAGAAGGAGTCTATAAAGGGTCGCAATTGACCAGGCAGTCACAATGGCAATTGATCTTCAGAGGAGGCGCTTAAGAATTCTATCCGTCTAGAATATCAGGGTCTCAAAATCTGGAAAAGTTTTCACAAAACCCCCTAATATTATATATATATTTCATCTGAAAAGATTTTTTTGGGGGCAACTTTGGCGCTTTTTGCTGCCGGTGCAGCGGCCATACCGGCTGGATCTTCAATGGTATGCAACGCGAATAATTGTCTCCGAGGTTGGTACATACCCCCCGTGTCCTTATAAATTTATAAAACGGACAAGCGTAAACGGTTTGAACTGATAATGGGTTGCAAAAAAATTGTCTAGCAATCAGAGCGACCAAAAGGTCTGGTGCAGAGGATTGTTCTTCATACTTTCAAACCACTATAACCTCAGCGGCTGTGTAAGTACACCACCACAATCTCCCCAGCTGATAATATATACTTAATTACTTAAGTACTAAGTATGTATGTAATGTGAAAATGGCTGGCCTAACAATAATAATTTTACACCAACAGTACCTCCAGTGTAACAAATTACGTCTATGTTACAGCTACTATTACCTAAGATGCAACAGAAACCGATACGATCTTCCAAACCGAAACTGATATCGAACACACTACGATTACAAAACTTATTCCTTTTACCGCCACGGTTGCTCAACCAACCCCAATTGCAATCCAAACGGAACCCACGTATATCGGTCTACAAGATAAATTCTACATACAGATCCAAGACACCTCATACGCGGGACAATATCTGGGCACCCAGAGCGGTTTGATTGGTCCTACGGCTGACGGCCAAACACCGGCAATATTCTCCATTGTGGATGGAGCCGCATCTACGAATGGAGAGAGAAAGTATCCATACCTGGTAGTGGCTTTATCGAGTTGGTCTACACGAGTGAAATTGTTCTACTGAGCTCTCAATACTATACTGGGGGTTATGAGGATATACAGATGGTTTTCGACAGTGACAATGTTCTAGAATTGTCGGTCACCAGCGAGGCGGAACTCTGGGTTTGGTGTTGCGTCGATGGATGTTTGGTTACTCTTCCGATCACGGCAGGTATTGATGCTTTGGGTGGGAATTGTAACCGAGTCACTTTGAAAGCCATCCCGTCCCCTAGATTATAAGTTCATGGGGATGGAACGTTCATGTAAGTACTCGAGTAAGTAAGTAGATATGAGTAATATATATAGATTTTAGATTTTAGATTTAGATTTTAGATATCAAAATGACATCGATCAAAAACCATGTCATCAATATTATAATATTGTCGCATTGCATCGTTATAAACTTACCTGAGTATATAATTGAAATTTGGAAATGGAGCGCTTTCTTGCTTCGTTCTTTAATTGTATGTTACAGCCTCTCCGAATATATGTGGTTCTCCTTCAATTCATTCTACGCTAGCCCTGACCTGACTGGCCTGATTGACCTGACCCGGCCTGGCTTTTTCCCCCTCCTGTCAAAGGACAGGCTGAAAGAAAGAAAAGTTCCGGAAGACTAATATTAATACGGTATAATCCAGCTAGCCCTTTTTTGCACTTGCAATTAATTGTTGACCTTTCGGCTCCAACATCCCCAAAACAAACAAATTTATCCAGCGACCGGGCGCTTGGCTACAGTTCAGTTGACTTGATTAGGAGCTGAAGTGGCCACTTTTCGATAATAGATGTACATACTGTACACTTCCCGTTGAATCCTTAGTGTTCAGATATAGGATTATATGGTAAAGGAATCAATTAGCCAATCGCAGGGAGAGTTTTGTTCACGGCGTCCGTCCTACGCAATCAGCTGATGTCTTCATGTGCATGTGAGGTTGACCCTTTCGGTCGGCCCTCCCAACAAAAAAATAAGATCATTTCTCGGGGTTCGGCCATGGCATTTCGCGATTCGAGTAATCTCTTTAATTTTGTAGTTTCCCCCGGTTGATTGAGTACTTTTGTTATAATACCCCTTTGTGAGACGATACATAAGCACATTGGAGACGATCGTAGTGAGTGTAGTGCTGCTGCTGCTGCTGCTGCTAACTTGCTGCTCGTCGCATTGCATTGTCTACCATACACCTCCTTCTTCTTTTGAATATATCTACCTCTACATACATATTTTTATTACAGCTTGAGTAATATATTATTATTGCACCGGTCTGTCGAGATCTATTACCATTACGCGGGTTCCTTTAACCTCCGTTCCGTCCTTTACGCCCCTTCTCGACCGAATCGACCCGAAGAAGTGGACCCAGGCACGGTTACGTACATACATAAGGACATACATTCCGATCATATCCATTAATATACCGTTTCGAGAGCCAGCCGTGTCCTAGCTTTATTATCTCCAAGCCTTTAACTCCATGTACCTCCGACCCGAGCTCTACCTCCCTTAAGCTTGCTAGAATACGAAATCGACCAAAGAGATAGTCTGTTAGTTGGTGGAAGAAGGGTCAAAGGGGGAGGGATATACACACAGGCGCAAAGCTAAAGAGGATGTATACTTACTATTATAACAAGTACGTATACTTTGTATCAAAATGAGACTGATCAGCCCGCGTGTCCCCCACCGATGTTCATGTCACCATTCCTCCCGCCGCGTCCTCTCTTCCTCGGCGCCGGCCCTAATCTTCGCTTCCTACTTTTATTCCCCCCATAATAAGAACAAGAAGACCTCGTCGTCGTCGTCGTCTTCTTCTTCTTCTTCACCTACTCTCTTTTCAAAAGGGGAACGGTCATTGCACTCCAGAGCTGGAGATACTACTACAAGTGCAAACACGGACACCTCATCATCATCACCACCACCACCTCATCGGACAAACTTAAACTTTCGCTTGCCGACACCCACCCGACGGTTGAGGAGAAACACTGGCATAGTTCGGTCCGCTGCGTATAAACACACATCTACATCTTCTGTCGTCGTTCCTCCGGCTTCACGACGCTACGCTTCAAGTCTGTCAAGCGTGACAGGGTTGACCCAGGAACTTATCCGCATAACCGCATTTCGACCCGTCACTGCAGCTAGAGCTGTGCACCTACCCATGGACGCACCGGCACCTACCGCCGATCATTTGGTCGTGCTCGTTCACGGGTTAGCACTTCCCCCCCTACTTATACATCTTGCATATCTTATACAGATCAAAGAGTGGATATATCGAGCTTTTGCTAACGGTTGAATACGAATACTTATGATTTAGGTTATGGGGAAACCCGAGTCATATGGAATACATGGCGGAAACGCTACGGTCACGATACGACGATTCGCGGCTGATAGTACACGTAGCGGCAAGGAATAGTGGTAATTACACGTACGACGGTATCGAGCTCGGCGGGGAGAGGTTGGCCGGCGAGATTGAAGAATTACTCGAAGAATTGGCGGAACGAGGGGTGAGGATTAAGAAGTTTAGTATCGTGGGATATTCATTAGGTACCTACTACATCCCCAACATCCCGAGACTGTTTACAAATTGCTGATCATATGATTATTTTTTGGATATGTAGGGGGCTTGGTATCCCGCTACGTCGTCGGCGTGCTCCACTCGAAGGGTATATTTGACAAGATCACACCCGTAAACTTCACCACCTTTGCCTCACCTCACCTCGGCGTACGAACCCCGAAACTCGGCTTCCACAATCACATCTGGAACGTCATCGGTGCGCGCACGCTCTCTGCTTCCGGCCGCCAGTTATTCACCATTGACCATTTCAGGGACACCAAACGCCCCTTACTAGCTGTCCTCGCGGATAAGGAGTTACCCTTCTGGAAGGCTCTGGACAGGTTTAAGAATAAAGTACTCTACGCCAACATTATCAACGACCGGTCTACCAATTTCTTCACATCCGGGATATCCAGGTCTGATCCGTTTGCTGATTTGGAGACGGTGGAGTACAAGTACATACCCGGCTACAACAACGTTCTGATAGACGCGGATGCTGGAGTACAGCTCAGACCACCACCCTCGCTTTTCAACAACGATTCGGAAAACGACAACGATGATAACAACAACAACGGTGATGATCACGATGGTGGTGGGAGGGGGAGAGGGCTCGCGGTGGAAAAACCGCCAACGCGGACGTTTAGAGATTTCATTCACGATTTACCCTTTGTCGCCCTCTACGCCCTCCTCGTGCCCGTTGGGTTTTGCTTCTTTTTGGTCAACGCTGGCGTGCAGACTTATTCTTCCAGCAAGAGGATCAGACTGCACGCGAGGGAGTTGAGGTATAATATACCCCTCACCACCGCCGCCGCAATCGTGGATGGCGTNNNCCCCCTCCCCCCCGCCGCCGCAATCGTGGATGGCGTGCAGGAACGGGTGGACGAGGTGTTGGAGGGGATCAATGCCGCGCAAACGGCGGATAAACTCCCCTCTTCACCTTCTTCTCGTGGTGGTGGTGGTACCTCCTCTTCCACGATGGCGGAAGAAGAAGAAGACAGGAGCGGTAGCAGCGGTAGTAGTAGTGGGAATAGGGAAGAGAAGATGAGGTTGGAGGATACGATGGAGGATATGCCCGAGTTTCCAACGTTGGCATTGGCGCCGCATCAATTTGATATGATTGAGAGTTTGGATCAGCTGGGGTTTAAGAAGTTTCCGGTGCACATCCATAAGGTTAAGCATAGCCATGCTGCGATTATCGTGAGGAATCCGAAGAATGAGGGGTTCAGTGAGGGGAAGATTGTTATCAAGCATTGGTTGGATGAGCAGTTTGAGGTTTGAGTAGTTTTGGTGGTTGATACCCCTGTTCTTTTTGCTTTTTTTTTTTTTTTTTTTTTTTTTTGAGGGTGTTTGATAGGATGATAAATCAGATACGATACGATACGATACGATGATCGGTAGGGGAGTGGTCTCGGGGGGTCTGTATAGTAAGTAATTGTGGATGAGCGGGTAAGGTGGAGGAGGGTGGAGAATATTATTTGTTGAATTATTATTGACAAGCATTGCGGATTGGCGTGTGTTTTTGCATTTTCGATATCCTATATATAGCATTCTTTTTTTTTTGATTTCATTGATCATTATTCAAGTTTTTGGGGGTCTTTTTTTTAGTATATTGAGGCGGAGAGAGTGGAAGTAGCAGATTATCTTTTTTGTACATGTAGATGTTCGTTTGGATGTGTGCACATGGACAGGTACAGTTTTAAGTTGACTTCAATATGATTATTCTTGTATCCTTCTAATTCTCTCATTCAAGAATTACTTGGTTTTTGACAATCAAGAAAATATTGCAAGAGGTAGTACTAGTACCCTTATAGACCTTATAATATAAAAAGTAATGTCTTGAGATTAGTTGCTGGCTTTGCATATATAGAATGGAGAGGATCGGGAGTATACGTGTACTACGTACTAATAGTACTAGTGTAATAGCGGAGATTGGGTTCCGGTTGGTACTATTGGTACATACGATTTAGAATGAAGCTGGCGCATTCGATTTCTGACAGCCCGATGGTCTTCTTGCGTGGCTGGATCATCAAGGTCTAGACAGTTAATAGGAGATCAGGCGGTTGTCTCGCTGGTTGAATGCAAGCCACTAAATTTTAAATCAGAAACAGAACAGCTCGAGCTGGCCGGCCGCGCGAGACAGTGTTTTTTTTGTCGAGAATTCAAGATTTATCGTGAATGCATTCACTTCAGAACATTCTTCTCTAGAGCTCTATACATTTTGCGTTTTCAAGAGCGACGTATTATATCGAGCTGGCTAGGGGGAAGTCCGAGATAGTTGGTTGGTATGTACCTTGCATGTACATTACAATTCATTTTGGAGTTCTTACTATCGGGCATTAATTGCAGTGTGGTCTACATCCCAGTCGTAAGCTATAAGCTTAAGATAAAAAATATTTTGTATTCCACAGCCGGGTCGCGGTTGTAACACCTTGGGGATACGATTATTATTATCATTAATATAGGCTGATCAGAGTTTGAACTATATGCATGCGCATGAGGTATGTATGCAATGCAGGTTCGAACGTTCTCAAGCTCGATTAGGTCAAACTTTCGAGAAAGGGGGTACAAAAAATAAATATAAATTCTGGAAGCTTATTGTTTAATTATTTTTTTCTCGTATATACAGCGACATTTGTACATATCGATATCGGTTCGCCCGCCGGATCGTTATGCAAGGGGTTCTTCCAGAGTTTTTTTTTTTTTTTTTTTTGCGAAAAGGTAAGAGATCTAGCTCGGATCGCTGGGCATTCTTAGCTCCCGTCTCGTCTCGCTCCAAATTGATATTCCAATGGGGAAACTGGTTCAAGGGAGCTGGCCTCAATCCAGGATCTGAGGGTCTTTCAAAATCCAAGTAGTTATCATTAATCTCACAGTGATTGATTTATATTCACAATAGCGATTTATATAGATTTCTTATTATTTATCGATGTCTAGACGTCTCGTGAATTTGCTTTTCAAGCTAGTGCTCAGTTTGGACTGTTAGGACAACTTAATAGATGCTATTATAAGCGGGTCCGGTCGTCGACGTCTTAACTTGGACGCGTCAGCTTGGAGACGGTATCAACTTAGTCTGGGGGACGCTACCCTGCGAGCTGTATCAACTGCAGTGGGTTTCTGTAAGGGGAACCCTTGCAGCACTATCGAATCGATCAAGCGATTTTATGAAACGGGAATGTTCACTACAAACGAAAAATCGTGAATTCGAAAGTAAAACCTGCATCAATACAAAATAAATTATAAACGAACCGGTAACCGATGTTTTTTTCTAGCTATGTATGCCGGGCAACCGTGATAACGTTATCGAATCTGTTGTTTTAAATTTTGTAATCGTAGAAAAAAGTACCTTTTATCCAAAACTTACTCGTACGTGCTAAGGAGACTAGAAATTGAAATTCCTTGGATGCGGTCATCCTCCGACTCAGAACCTCTCAGCATGTCCTTCTCCACATTCCGATAAATAGGGCCCCACAGTTTGCTCGATGTCCGTATGCATGGAGAAATCCGGAACACCGTCAGTCGAAGGACCAAATTCAAGGATGTACATATAGGGACAGAGATGCAGAGAGGAGGGGGCGATATGTAACTTCAGCGCGGGTTGACTGTATGGTATTTGTGCATCTTCTCCCCTTTCGAAGCATTTTCCCTCTCATAACTCTAAAAATCAACGGAAGCCCAAGGAAGTGTAGGAAGGAAGGAAGGAGGCGGAGATCCCGTCACGCGAGCACGAGTCGTAACCGTATCAGGCTACTTTGCTCCCCATCTTGCGGCGGAAGCTAATGTAAAAGACCAGTGGAGACATAAGCAAAGTAGATAGAATATTCAAAAAAAGCTGCGATCACACCTTCGAGTATAGCGATTTTGTGACATGGAAAACCTCAAAATCTGTGGATGACAAATTTTCTAGCTCGGACATCTTTTCTTTATCTGGCCGATTAGTTATTCACAGCACCTGCGAAAAACCTGCCAGCTGGGTCGCGTTTGTTGCGAATTCTGATCACGGGTGAGGATTTCGGTAAATGAACAAAAGATGAGGAAATTTGGAACATCAGTTTTACTTCCTATCATCAAGCTCTTGCAAGGCTGGAAATGTTGACGTTGAAGCGGTTGAAAACGGCCCATCGCATGCGCGCACTGATCAATCCAAGCGTTGAAGGACCCTGTGATTTCTCATCATAGCGGCGGCACATGTACATTTTCCTGGCGACAGGTTATATGGTAGAATATTCAGCTGGGATCTGGCAACTGAGGTTTCGTCTTTTAAATCTTCACATGGAGCGTTTGTTGTTGACGACAAAAGTTCGAGGAAAAGGATGTGCTGCAAGGGACATTTCCCGTTGTTGTTAATTTCATGGGTTAAGCACGGCGTATTCTTTCAAATATCCGCAGGGATACTCCGTTAAAAAAACAAACAAACAAACAAACAAACAGCAAATGTTGGATGTTACAATGGCGGGGAAGCTTAGCCATGTGAAAAGCACGAGGGTATTCGCGTGTCCGGGAAGATGTTGTTCTGTTGTTCCCTTGGAATCAAACCAGCCCACGACACCCTTGTTGGATGCTGTGCGCATTCACACATTCTTACCCTTTTCACCGATGCACGGCTTTCATGTTAATAACCCCCAAACCCAGGGTTCTCGAGACCTCCTTTACAATGATTCGGTCGGTTTAGATCTCCAGATATGTCAATTATTAACTTCCCGTGTTTCGTCACTTGTGGTGAAGTTGAATGTAGATAGAGACGCTTGGCAAGCCGCAGGTTGAAACATGTGCTTGTGAGGCGTCCAGGATTTGGAGATTTTGGCTTGCAATGTCTCGTAGCTCGTATCGATATGAGCCGCGATAGAAAAAATATAGAAAAAGGGTCTCACCGTGGCTTACAAGGAAGCTAAAGATGAACGTGAGATGAAGAAAAAAAGGGGAACGGATCCGAGCGGGTTATTAATTCTGTCAGAAAAATCCGAGCTTCCCGATTGAGGTCCAGAAAAGGAAAGAAAGTGGGTGAGGTTTAGATGATGTCTTTTTTGATTTTGTTGATTCTGATACGTTTTGGTGATATTGGAGTGAATCTCGAGACCAGAGTGAATCCTTTTCTTTCTGTCTTGCGCATTGATCTCGCCGCTCGGTTCCCCACAATTAATAACGATAGAGTTTTTATCTGGATGTTCGGATCCCGGAGGAGCATGCATGGTGCTACTCTTGGAAGGTTGTTGCCCAGATGACTGGTATCAGTATGCGCAGCTAGTTCTGGGGGGTTACGAAGCGGTTTCGGGATTTAAGAACTTGGTTGGATGGCAGTTGGATAACACCGTGAATGGGCGGACGGTCAGGTAGAGGCACAGTTGACATAGATGCCAGTTTCTGCGGCAGTCCAACGTCGATACAACGAGCCCTCAGGATCTGAATCAAGGTACGATTAGAAAAGACTCCTAAGTCGCCAAAGCGAGCGAGTGGAAGCGAACGAGTTGGCATGCAGCTTAAAAACCCGATATGTTGTGAAGTTGGAAGCGGAGATCTTCGTTCGGGGTGGCACAAATATTCTGGCGAGACAAGAGTAGGTACTAAATAATGTGGGGCTTATTAGCTTAGCGGCATGCTGGTATCGGATACCAAAACGAAATCTGTTTTTCGTCGAGTTATGTCAACTTGAAAAGTCCCGGTACCTGGTGCCATTCTGATCTTGCAGGAGAGTATCTATTTCCCGGTTCATATATTCCCGCTGTTGTTTTTGGTTTCCATGAGCTCGAGCTGTTGGTTCAGCTCCAGTGTCCCGTTTGATCAAAAAGGGCAGGTCGACATTTTAAATTAAGGTGCTGTACATGTATGCATGCCATGGACAGAACGAATTGACGACAAGTGCAAGTCCGGCTTGCTCGTCTGCTCGAGCTTTAACCGACGCATTTCAGGTACCTAGGTAAGCGGTACACGAGTGCACCGTCGATGCATCCTATTTTGATAGACTTCCCGTTTGAATCGGCTGGATTTCTTGGTTGATAAGTCGAATCGGTGCGGGAAAAATGACCTCCGCTCGGGCGAGGCATTCGAGCGGGTGAGCTTGCGTGTTTGAAGTCCTGATGCAGCTTTGTGCGAATGATGATCTGATTTCGGCTTTGCTTTTGCGTCGTTTTAGTGGCCTCGCATGCAGAAGTGCATGTTGAATGCAATAAATAATTTGTGTAGGTGTGTGTGTGGGTGGATGTCTGAGTGAGAGTGTGTATCTCGTGCACAGACGGTTACTCAGTTGTGGGTTTTTTTGGTGAATGCAAAAATATCTGGCAATCCTACCAAGTTGTTTCACCATTTGACCGAAGTCAGCTCGGGATCCATAAATACTCAAGTATATATCAATAAGGACCCTTAAAATAAGAGGTAGGTTTCTTTAATTTTCTACTCTGTATAAGTGCACCTCGACGATTTCGAATCCGAACTTCACTTATATGATCATCTGCTAACCCGAAGAAGGATACCGATCAATTCGAACTCGCAGCCGGGTGACTGCATGTTTTCAGTAATCGGCAATATCGATACCGATAGCGCACAACCTCGATCTTAAAAGTCGGATATTATCGACGGCACAGCAATCGAAACTTTGGTAAACCCGGGATTAAGCGTTGGTAAGCTGTGGTGTTTCCTTCTCTCAGTTCTATTAATTTCTACCCTGTCCGTTCGACCCCAGATGAAAACTGGCATTCATGGATCCAGAGTGACGATATTTCGAGCCAAAGAAGATCAACGGCTTGAGTCATTTCTCTACTCTGAGCTGGCTCGCAGTCGATCGAGTGCTAGTGCTAGTGCTAGTGCTAGGACGTTTCATTACTCTCTTGGAGCCGGCATCTGAACCTCGAGATTGATGCCATCGAAGCTCTAGAGTTTTTCTTTCATTTTGATGATTGACGAAACTGTATATCGATGTAATATCATAATTGAGGGTTCATCGATGCATCAAAGTATCACAAGACCAAAGTTGAGCATCAGTATCCTTTTGTTTTTTTTTGTTTTTTTTTTCTGCATGTCAGGCCAGCCGCAGCCTAACCTGAGTCCCTGGAGTTATCTGGTGCCAACTTCTGTGGACCAAAATTCCCCTCCTGTCGGTAAATTTTACGATATCACCGAATCCCCAAGATACTTACTTTAAGTACCTTAGGAGACTTACTTGCGTACTTTTGCTGCCTGTCATTTTCCCCACGCCACCCTGCACGCAGTGACTCTGGAGCTATTTTCGAGTGGGCCATCATTCGTTTCACCTATCAACCTTGATCCCTTGCTAGTTCGTTGGACTAACGTAAGGAGTGCTGTCTTGCATTGCATGCAACGGAGCAGCTTCAACCAACTGAAAAAAATCAGATAGCAAAAGATCTAACGGGGTCACCCCGGCATTTCGCATCGATCCTTTCAGGCTTCGAGTTTTTTCCTAACTCGAGTTCGACCCCGCCAAAACAACGGCAGTCCGCCCCTCGGGATATATTTGCGACGACGACCCAGGAAAGGCAATTGCCGTGTCGGTTCGGATCTCACGACAGCGAGAGAACCTGAGTTTCTTGTTTTCAGCCAACTGGTCTGCCATCATCGAAGTGATTCTTTTGGTCTCGAGGTACCAGTGATTCTTGGGAACACAAGAACGACCGGCCGAAGTAGAAAGCACAAGCTAGGTTCGTTCGAACGTTCGCCTCCCCCCGTCGATCCGCCTTTCGACATTTTGCCCCATCTCGCTTCGAGCGCCTCTGACGGTATCATCCTATAATACCTGCGAGCTATCACAGAACATTCGGTAGGTTGCGAAAAACTTTTTTTTTTGGTCTCTTTCTATCTTAGTCTTGGGGCTTTCTATCTCATTTCTTCGTGCGGTTTCGCGCACTAAAAGTACCAATACCATGCATCAGGGGACAAGCTACTTTGTAAGGCCAGGACGCTCCGATTTTGCGCGGAACTTGAAGCTTGTTCGAGAGTCCAGCTCCACAGTCCTAAAACACCTTATCAGCGGCAGCTTTTCGGGTTTCAAGTGAACCTCTTTGTACTTTCCATCGTGATAGATCAGGTTTTTCCTTGTATCCATCCGTTGCACAGAATATTTCAATGTTTCCAAGTTCATTTCGCACGTCAAACAAAATCATTTTCCCAATTTACTTTTATTTGATTTTTAGAGATGTAAGTTCCTTTTGGCTCAAGCTGGATGAAGTTCAGGCAAAGCAAGGTACCATTACTCAGGCTAGCTCTTAGCAGAGGAAATTATAGCAGAGCTGCGATAACACTAGTCCTCAAAAAAAAAAAAATATTATCAAAGCTCTGCAATGGCAAAGGTTCTTGGAATTTCTTCCTCTTCCCTTTTGACACTTGCCTGCATGCAATTTATTATTTTATCATTATTATTATTATTATTTATTATATTAAAACCTTTTTCCCCATTCCCAATTTTGCCCATCCTGGTAACTCCACCCGTATCTCTTACCATGTCACCTGAAGTTCTTTCCCACTAGTAGATCTTGAGCTCATCTTGCGTAAATAATGCTCAGCCCGTCTTTGCTGTTGGCTCATTTACATTCTTCCCTTCTTCCCTTCATCCCTTCCAAGGTCGAAGCTGTCGAGCCCTTCCTGGGATTTCCCTTTTCGTTTGGTTTCTGGTATTTCTTCCCCCCCTCCTCTATTACCGTCTTGTGCCGATTCGCACATTCTGGCGAACAACCCCGTAGCGTGCCCCATGCGCGCGCGGAACGAGGGTGGTACTGAAGAATTCCTCATATTCGTGCTTGGGGTTAAAGAGAAGGGAAAAAAAAAGATGCTTCTGGCTTGAAAAGAGGCTCGTCCCTGTTTGGTTCGTTCCGTCTCTCGCCTCTGCTGCATCGCATCGCTATTGCGCGCTGCAGTATAATAAATAATATTAACCATCATTTGCAATATTTGAGCCCCGTCGAAATAAAACTCGGGCTTCGATCCGGCTAAAAGAGGTGGCTTTTTATTTTTTGATTTGTTTTATTTTATTTACCCCCATCTCCCTCTCCCTTGACCAGCAGGCCGGCCGATTCAAGCGAGAGCCAAAAACTCCATGACATGCATTCTGCAATACCCTTAACTTCTGCCCTTCGAATTCTGCAATAACTCCGTTTCGCGGAGGGTCAAGATGAATCTGGAGTAGACCCGATCTTTTATATTCTCTTTTTTTCCCTGTTAGCGGGTGTTTTGTACCACGGTTGTTTTTTAAATTAAAAACCCAAAACTCGCCGCTGCTGCAGCTGTCGCACCTGTTGGAATATACTTATTTATTATATATAACCTCGCCTGTCCCTTCGGCGCGCCCAAGAGGCTTCATCACCGTTTCCCCATTTATTCTTTCTATCCGGCTCGAATCCGTCATAGGGGCTTGGCTGACTGACACCTTTTTAACAATATAAGAAGAAGAAAAATCACAAGCCGTTTTGAATCCGACAGAAATTGTCAGCACTTGACCCGACATATCCTTCTTCATATTCGCCAGGATAATTGATTACCCTAGGATCTCTCATATTAGAGCCGGAGCGATACCGACAATCGATCTGGACTTACCTGCCGGCTGCCTGCCCTGCCGTTCATTATCCGGAGACCCTCCACTTTCTCACTGCACTTGCACTTGAGAAAAGAAATCTCTTACTTGCTATCGTAGAAGCCATCTAAATTATTGTTCTTCGTCGTCGTCGTTCCGTTGTGTACCTGTTTCTTTTTGAAACGGCTTTCCCCATACTTTCTTGTATCGGTTCCTGTTCGTTCCTTCCCAAAGTGATCAATCACTTGCTGTCGCCTCGGCTGGTTCGAATTTCCCCAACTTAACTTGCACAGGCCGCCGTATCAACGCAACTTGCTTACCTTCGCCCGCCTGGCCTGCCCGCCCAAACAAAACCTACCCAAAGGAGTGCCCTTAACCACCTTACTAAACCAGCATCCGGATCCCTCGCATCGCCCATCACCACCTTCACTTTCAGCATCATCGCCCACCGTTCACACTCGCCCCTATATATCACATATCCAATATCCCTCCCTTCCCGGAGCCTTCCGTTTAATCGCGCCCGGCCGACCCTTCGACAGCCGACCCCTTCATTCCTTTTTTTTTTTTTTTTTTTTTTTCCCTTTCTCGAAGATCGATTCGATTCGATAGGAAACAGGTCAGGCATCATACATAATCAGATCCATCCATTTAGCTGCTTTCGGAGGAAGACAGCCGATTCGAAAATCAAAACCCTGGTTTCCCGTTTCTAAGCACATGCGCATCATCGCTACCTAATCCCGGATTCTGCGACCCCCCCTCAAATCGATCCAGGAGTAGAACACCAGGCATTTTCATTAGTAACAGCGAATATACCGCATTCCGAAACTTATTTTCCCTTTCTCTCTCCTTCTCTCCCACTGCGACTCCGATAGCTCCTCTTCTGCTGTGCGAGCCCGGTGGTCTTATATAATACGGTATATGCGCATCTACTAATTTCGTAATCGACCGGCTTACTACTCGAGCGCACTGGGATAATCTATCCTTTCACCTTTTCTTTTTTCTTTTTTTCCCACGCGAGAAATCGCACGTCTCGATACGCTTGCCGCGTTTAGGGCATCTTCAAGATTAAGTTATCCAAGATTCCGCTCTTCGGGTCTTTCCTCGGGATGTGCATGGGCGGAGATGCACACGACGACTCGGCCGAAAGGCTGAGGTCGAAGGAGATCGAGAGGACGTTAAAACAAGATGAGAAGAGGATGGCACGAGAGGTCAAATTACTGCTATTAGGTTCGTTCATTCTCAAGATCTTTTTTCGGATTTTTTCTTTCTTTCTTTTTTTTTTCTCGAAAAAATTTTTTGTCCTTTAGGTTCGATCTTGCTAACATGAGCGGTTTAATCTTTTGTTCGGTACAGGCGCCGGAGAGAGCGGGAAATCCACAATCTTAAAACAAATGCAGCTGATATACGCCGAGGGTTTCTCTAAAGCCGATAAAGAACGATATCGTGTGATAATATTCACGAATATAACGGAATCTATGAGGCTTATTCTGGAGCAGATGGATATATACCACATTGCGTTTGAGAAACCGGAGAACGAGGTATTTTGCTGGATCCTTGTAGGGCGGCTGAAAGTTAATCCGCGGCGCTAACGTTGGGTTGTGTGTATAGCAATATGTCAGCTTGATTCTCAAACAGCGAGAGCTGAGCAGAGGGGAGACGTTGCCGAAGGAGTATCTGGGACCTCTCAAGTCGTTATGGCTTGACGATGGAGTTCAGCAGGCGGTCAAACGAGGGAACGAGTTTGCTTTGCACGACAATCTCACATAGTAAGGCTCATCATTACTGCTGGGAAAGGGGGGAAGATGTAATACTGACTGGGGTTTAGTTATTTTGAGGAACTGGATCGGTTTTTCGATAGCGGCTATATTCCTAACGACCAAGATATTCTCCGATCTCGGTTAAAAACAACAGGCATTACGGAGACAGAATTCAACCTTGGCCAGCTTATTTACCGCATGTTTGATGTTGGTGGGCAGAGATCCGAGAGAAAGAAGTGGATACACTGTTTTGAAAACGTCACGGCTTTGTTGTTTTTGGTTGCTATCAGCGGATACGACCAGTGTCTGGTGGAAGATAAGGATGCCGTATGTGATTTTCGTTTAGCTATGTGAAAGAGGGTGCGCAGAACTGACAAGAAATTTTAGAATCAAATGCAAGAAGCTCTTATGCTCTTCGAATCGATCTGCAATTCGCAATGGTTCATTCGAACCTCGATTATTCTCTTCATGAACAAGATTGACTTGTTCCGCGAAAAGATCAGCATCTCACCTGTTAAGAAATATTTCCCGGACTATACCGGGGAGCCAGATTCCTACAAACAAGCGTCCGAATTTTTCCACGACAACTTTAAGAGGTTGAATAGGAATCCATCGAAAGATATATATGTGCATTATACGAATGCCACGGATACAGATCTCTTGAAGATCACAATGTCTAGCGTTCAAGATAGTAAGTTTCCACACAGGAGTCGGTTAGTTTGAAGGGTATATGCTAATCCCCCCATGCAGTAATTCTACAAAAGAACCTCCACACGTTGATTCTGTAATCAATCAACTCTGACCCATCTCATACAAGCCGAACCGAACATCGTCAAGCGTAGCATTATTTGTTACATAGCCTACGCTTATACCTGCATTTTTGCTATATCAGTATTGTTTTATTTGCTGCTATCGATAGGGGTTTCTTTTCGATCTTTGTAAGCACGGTGTTCCGGTGGTATAGCCTTTGATTTCCCTTTTTTTGCACAATCGATCCATAGCTTTCTTTCGTTTGGAGGGAGGTCTGCACTGTCGTTTCGTTATTGCTGCTTGTTCTCTTCGGTTATATATTTTTTCCCCTCCTACGCAGCGTCTCACTCGTCATCGAATATCTCTCACGCACGAAGAAGCGAGATGCCCGTTATGAAACCCTGTCTTTTGTTTCCCCCCAAGCTTATAATGGTAGAGCCTTTCCTATATTTCCTTGTGCAGCGATTTTGCCATATTTCTCCAGGCGGGTCGACTATTCCTTTTTCCCTATGAGCGTTTTATTTCGAGAAATGCTTTTAAATATTTTGTTCAAAAGCTTGTATAACTGGCATCGTTGTCATCAAGTGGTATAATTGTGCGGTCGTTAGTATACGAGGTCTGTACACCGGTCCGGTGTCTGGCTGATGTGGCAGGCGATGCCCTTGATGTCTATAACTATTACAACTACTACATATCTCTTCCGTATCAATCTTCTATCATATATCTGTGATTCAATGTATACATCATTCTTCTGATATGATAATATCCCCTTAATATAATAATATACTGTGAAAGCTAAACGGTGAATTGTCTCAAACGGTAAAAAAGGGTCATGTGTTGCCGCTGTGGTCGAACTTTGACGCCAAGATTTTCTGAGTTTGGCCGAATGAAGGGAGGCCAACAACATCACCGTCATTCGATCGAAAAGAACTATCACCGCCTCCCCCCCGTCGCCAACCTTTTTTCTTCCTCTCCCCTTCACTTCGCCCTTCGGCTTCTCTTTCCTGCCATCGCTGACGATTTACGATATCTCTACATACAAACTCTCCTCCCAAATGTTTGCCTGTCCGACCCGACGGGCCTTCCTCAGCTTTGCCTCCTATGCTCACTCCACCAGTCGCCGCCTAGCCTCGACGGCTACGGCCTCCTCCCTCCGTCTCCAGCCTCAGAAGCCTAACCGACGATACTCCTCCTCTTCATCTTCATCGAATTCCAAGCCGCTGGGACCTAATAACCGTGGAATAGCATTCCGGAAACAGAACCAGCAGTGCGAAAACGAACAACCCTCGCAAACCTCTGCGCTGGCTATACCGCCAGTAGCAGAGGTAGATGCCAAGAGCGGTGATAAGCCCGTGATAGCTGAGGAGCCACAGAAGAATGAAGAGCAGAAGAGCAGTGCTCTCCCGTTCGTTCCACGGACGGATCACCTGCGTCCGAAAGGTTTGATATATAACCCCGGCTCGGATATCGAAAGGGAACGAAAATAGCTGATCTAACAATGATATTTGGTTTTTCGATATAAAAAGATCTCCATGCGTCCACTTTTTTCGCTTTACATCGTCCCGTATCTGTCCGATTCCCCGTTCCTGGAGTGTACACCAACTCTGCCTTCCAGAAACTCTTCGACGAGCCGACCCCTCTCTCTATCTTAGAGCTGCAAAAGATCCAACAAGAAGTCCAAGCTCGATTACCTATACCCTCGCAAGCTGAATCTGCTGCCATAAACCAAGATGGTATCCTGAACCCCGATGAGATACGGGTACTCGGTCGGAAAGGAACCGCTGCATCAGTTTTAGAAACCAGGGAAGGCTCTCAAGTGGAACTGTTCAAGATTTTTGTCTCCCAACCGACGGGAGACTATACCCCGTTCAAAGCGCCTCCGCCACCGGAACCCATCACCGAAGAGCCTGCAAAGCCGGAAATCCAAGAGTACAGTGTCGTCGCGCAGTACCCGTCCGGCGAGAGCCAGAGCTACGTTATGAAATTCATACAAATCGATACCGGCAAGAGTCGTGGTGGTAGATTGCAGTATTCCATGCGCGACAAGCGGCTTACAATGTATGCGCTCAGTGTGAAGCGACAGAGAAAGTTGAAGATGAAGAAACACAAGTACAAGAAGTTGATGAAGAAGACTAGAACTCTGAGAAGAAAGCTTGAGAAGCAGTAAGCCAGCCTTCTCTTCTGTTCACCTGACGGACGGCATTTCCTGGTGTTTTTATACAATACAGTATTCCACATTTGTATTTTTTCTTTTTGGTTTTAGTTTTGTTTTCCATACATGGCGCATTATTATCCTTTCTTCTTTTCCTTTCCGTCAAACTCTTCTCTTCTTTGAATTTTCCCCTAGCTTTTTATTCTTCCTTGTTATCCACAGGGTTTTGTAGGCTGTTTGTATCCGTTTCACTTTTTTCTTTTCTTTTACGAATGGGATATACGATGATTGAAGCGGCTAATGTCTGGTTTCTTCGATTATTCTTAATTCTCTTATTTTTTTTTTGGTCTGTGTCTGCTATTGAGAGAAATCTATGATAAACGGAGGATATTTTACTATTATCTATATATACATATCTGTGGACGAGACGAGTACCTGTATTCGAAGATTTACAATATGACCCATTTTGTACTTGTATTTTTCGTTTTTCTCAAATTCACACCGCAATCACGATGACCAAAAGACCAAATCACGATGGGGGGGAAATCGACCTGAGAAACATAAATTTTAGTCTTCAACTATCAAGTAAGTATTAAAAAAAATCGTATATATATATACGCCGAAAGTATATGACAAAGAAAGAATACCAATCATGACCCTGCGCGCTAAAAACTCTACAATTAATATAACATGATAATAACACCAAGAAAAACCCGATATCCCCGTTCAAAAGCCCCCTTCCGCTGTCCCATCCGATGCAAGTTACTCTTACAGTTGTTTTTTTAATAAAAATAAATCCTACACATTACACTACGCCTACGAGAGACCAGAACACTGGTATATTATATATACTAAAGTATATATAAATAAAAGGTTCAGGCTCAGGCATTCTCCTTCATAGCGTACCTCCAGACATAATACCGTACCAAACTATCATACCCAACAGTATCACCGGACCGTAACAGCGACGCCACGTCGACGTTTAACGGCGAGTCAGGTTCCGGACTTGTGAGCAGGGTTTGAATCGCGGTCATGGTGGATGAGATTGTGTAGGCTGGCGTCCATGCTGATTTTAACAAATCGAGACAGATTTCTCCGGTCTAATATATATAAATATTCAAAATATAAACGTTAGCGATATGGATCTGGTGCTTACTTGCTTACTTGCTCTGGTGTTTTGAGGGTGGTTTTGGGGTTTGGGGTTTGGGGTTTACCTTGATGTGAACGTTCGGATGGCACATTTTCGTCACAAAGGTGACGGTGGGTGGTGCGAGGGGGTAGTTTTCCGGAATGACAATGTCGAGATCCCATATGCCGCCTTCGTAGGGTGAGTCCGGGGTGCCGAGGAGTCCGCCGCGCCAGTGGAAGAGGTCGCTGTCGTCGATGGGGCCGAGGTAGGTTACCGCTGGGGATTTCTCATGGGTGTTTTTGTTGAGTTCGAGGATCAGACGACGGTTGGCGGAGGCGGAGGATGAGGCGGACATTGTGGTATATACGCTCGATCGATTTCCTGAAGGGGAGGAGGTTTTGTGAGGAGATTTGGAGAGAGAGCGAGAGGGAGGGAGGTTGGTAAGTTGACGTTTGGTCGAGCTCGTGATGGGATGAATGGATGGATGGATGAAGAGGCGCTGCGAGCGCGAATGGGTATTTCTTGGCGGCGCAACGCAGGTTGGTGTGGCAGAATCCAACAAATTGACCACCCGGGTACCCTCGTCATGCTTGTTTATATTCTTGGACGGGCTGTATTGAGCCAGAGTCTTTTTTATATTCCGGTAAAGTTTTCACGCTTGCATTCTCATTAATATAAGTAATCATGAACATATAGAAAGATGCTTGAGGATATGAATACAATTATGCAAATTAAAGTGCATGTCATGACATGACAAAACTGAATCTTCCAATAACCAAATTCCTTACTCGATAAAGATATTTAAATAAAGATACAATCAACAAAGCTAAGCTATAGCAGCAGGTGGTGGCGAACTCAATCCCGCCTTTTCATCCTTTGAATCAAACGTAGCCTTTGCATTCCTCAAACTCTGCCCACCATACTCGAAATCGTATAGCGGCTTCTTTGGCGGCAGCTTCTGTCGGAGGAGCTTTGTTCTGATATTATAAGGAATATTTCTGATATGGTACATGGCGAACTTGCGGGTGGGTATGGAAAAGACGACATCGAGCTCTTCAAGTGTGAACTGCCTGGATTCTGGAACGAATAAAAAGACGAGGAAGAAACCGACAATGTTCCAGGCGCCGTAGTATGCCTATGATATTTCTATCAGTCAATGTTCTTTTTAGAAAAATACCTTCTGGTAAAAAAAGAGAACTTACAAAGGCGCCACTGGGCGTGAATGCTGTTCTCAATCGTGGCCATGTAAAGGATAAAATCTACAACGCCCTGTTAATCCACTGTACAGTCTTTTTGAGATTCAAGAAGCTTAGGACTTACAAAGTTAAACAGCCAAGTCGTCGCGGTGGCCAACGACATGCCCACCTCTCTGTGAGTCAACGGGTAGACTTCCGCAGAATACGTAAACGGTACCGGCCCTTCACCGGGACTGTAAACCACTTCGAACAAGTACACCCCCAAAGCGATCAATCCGATATGTGCCTTTGAAGAATCCGGGATATGGTAAACCCCAGCAACGAAGAATAGACACAATCCCATCAACGGGAAAGTGGTCAACAGTAAATTTCTACGTCCGAACGTATCGATCGTGTAAAACGCGGGCAGCGCAAATATCCAATTAATGATACCGGCTCCGAGAGACGCGAGGATACCGCTCTTCTCCGAAAACCCCGCCTCAACAAAGATCTGAGAGCTGTAGTAGGCGATAACGTTGATGCCGCAGAATTGTTGCATAAACATGGTGATCGTAGAGGCGAGGCAGGCGCGGGTCACACGGGGTACTTTGACGAAGTCGAGAATCAGGTTTCTTCCCTTCTGCGACTCTTCCTCCACCTTGATGGCGTAGTGCATATAAAAGACGTCTCGGGCAGCTTGGATCTTGTGGTTTCGCAGACGGAGTAGGGATTCGTATGCTTTCTTCACCTCGCCGCGTTTGAGATACCAACGGGGCGATTCTGGGGAGATGTAGATCTGACAGCAGACGATAATGGGGGCGACGACGGTAGACCCGAGCATGATTCTCCAGCCGACATTTTGTGGGAGACTGAAGAATGCGACGGACATGAGGTTACCGAGCATGATACCAAATGCGGTCCAAGCTTGCCACTGCATGACGAGGGCACCTCTGATGTTTGCCGGGGCACATTCGGCAGAGTAGACGGGAACTGTTGCGGATTTTGGACCGATGCCGAGTCCGAGGACGAATCTTGCCACGAAGAGTTGCGGCCAGCTGTAGGTGAAAGCTTCCCAGATGGATGCGGCGGCGGCAATAACACAAGACCAGAAGATGGTTCCCCGACGACCGAGGAATTTGTTTAGAGGTGCGGTCAGCCAGCAGCCCAGAACGGCGCAGCACCTAATACAAAAGTTAGAATAATCTAATTCGTGTGTAGCCAGATGCGATAGGGTTGAAACTTACAGATATGGAGCGCCGTTAACAAGCCCGGTAAGTAGATCATTATCGTCGATATTAAACTGTCGAAGGTAGAATAGCTGGGCACCGTTGACCACAGTTTCATCCATACCTATAACAACCGTCAATAAATGTCTCTTCTCCGGGAAAAATATAATTATAATATTAAATTCACATACCCTGAACCACAGCCGCCATAGCATTTGCAATTGCCAGAAAATATAACTGCCAAGGGTGATGCCACTTGTGCGTGGTCTCTTTCTCGACCCAGTTTCTTTCTTCGTCAGTCAAGCCAGCGACTGAGTGAAAATCTCTCGGATTCTGAGCCACCATCGCAGCTTTGACGAACAATTCCCTCTCATCCAAGCCATATTCGTCCGAGAATTTCTCCGCGAGGTGGGTAAGTTGATCTGGGGGGATGTCGGCAAGAGGATTCTCTAATTTTTTTGTGATCTTTTTCATCTTGTCGATATCGTTCAGGTCGCCATTATCAATCGCGACAGGATCCGGATCGGTATTGGAAGCTCGATCGATATCGCTAACCCGTCGCTTCCCCGAGGAAGTCTCGGAATATTTCTCGTCATCCCGACTCTTTGACATTTTCACGAAAGAAGAAAACAGTTCCAAACAGACTTATAGAGTTATGGGAAATTGTAATATCGTGTTTTCATATATATACTTATATAGCTCTCGAGCTCTCAAAGGTGTTACTTCAGACTTTCCACGCGCTATAGTCCCTTGATTCGAAAGAATTCGCGAAGGTTAAAAAGAAATATATATGAATGTGCTCGTTCACGCTTTTTTGAAAGCGTATCTGTGACGTGGTTGGTAGCAGCAATAATATTATAATGTCGCGTGCCGCATTAATTTTGAAGGGCAAAAAAAGCTTATTCCGATCCTTCTCACTTAACTTTAAATCTAAATTGAACAGAAAAGGATCGAAGATTAAGGGACCGATAAGGATGGCGTAGCGGAGCGATTAACTCATGGGGAGCCGGCTCTTCCTTTTATATAAGGATTAAAAAATCTAAAATTTAAATCAACTTTATCATAATGGGTAGGGTCCTCGGGGACGGTGTAAGCTAAGATTGGTTTGCATCACGGATGGGTATCCGGTCTGAGAAACCCCAGGATATCCCTCGCCGTTATGACGTGCTGAGGGCACCAAGATTTCTGTTAAAAGCTTTTCCAAGGATGCCCACCATCTCTAGAGATCTTCTCTATCCGTAAGCACTTATGGCTTGGGGATGTCTGAGCTCTCTTAAACAAAACTCGGAGATGCCGTTCCAAGATATCCATGTCTACTTTAGTCAAGTACTTAAGTAGTTAAGTACTTACTTATTTGGATATATCTCTGGATATCCGGATGGTGGTGCGGATGAGCTAGTGCCAGGTTCAAGTCTACGGATAGGCTAGGCAGTTGTGGTCATTGCGGCGCTATGCATGAATGCATTTGATGCGCATATTCAATCCCGTTAATCATCCAATTGGATTCTCATGCGAGTGGGGAGCTGTGGAGCCTCAAACGTCAGGTTGGATAGCCGCTAATAGAGCTGTAGAGCCGGAGACACAGAAATCGCAATATTCCATGTTGATCTAGTATCTGGGGACCCCGCATCTTCTTAAGTTTCTGTTTGATATTACAATACAATACATGCATACAATATTGTGTACATTATATTCGATGCCTCACATATGCACATGATTCAGTGGAGCGGATTAATATCCGGTGTTAACGTTAACGTCGTTGGTTGGTGTGATTAGGATATGACGTCACAAAAATGGAGCTCGTTTAATTTATAATAATATTTACATGACGTTGGCAATTGCGCCGCCACCTGGTTTGATCTGCGTCCTTCTTTTAAATTCTGACTCGTACGACAACAAAGACGGATGCGGTGTCGCATTCCACAGCTCTTTTTACTCTTATTCCCGTGCACTGATTTGAGAGCCTCAGGTTCTGTGCTAGTATGCTTTGTCGAGGTTCATGCACCACTTGCGTGGGTGTGTTGAGTACGACGACATGTTCTCCGTCGGAAAAACGTTGGCTCTAGCTAGTCTCGTACGTACCGAGACCCGAGACCCGAGATTCAAATCTAGCCTAATGTTGCATTTGATGGTGGAGCATGCATTGCAGCGGCTGGCTACTTAAGTTTTAGTGTGCGAGAATTAGCTTAGTGAGGCAACCATTACTGACACTAGAATACAATATAACATATGCTTCACTCGAAGGCAGCACTACATCGTCAATATCATTTTAATCTAGGCGATATTGTCACTGTACGAGTGTCATATATTGGATGTAATCTCCTTTTTATCAGAATTCCATGCTATCTCTGCTAATTATTGTAACAAATCCATATATTCAAACCCAGAAGCTATGGGTTACATAATTATAATGCGCACCCTAGGAGAGGAAAGGAATTTTTTTAATCTATCCCTTCTCAACCGGCTTCTCTATCGTCATGTTGATTTGCTCAAGGAGAGCTTCAAGATTCTTTATCTCTCGCGCAGTATGCATCATGTTATGAAGGCCATGTTGAAGACCGGACTTGATGTCATCCGTGCTCTCTATAATCGGCTTTAGCGAATGCAGCATTGCCTCTCTTGAACCGGAATCCCCAGCTTGAACCTGACGAGGGTGGTTTCCTTCTTTGATTGCGAGTCTACTCGTGGATACCTTTGCGGTCAGCGGGAACAACAATTTATCTTCAGCATCATCGGTATCGACTTTTGGAGTTTTCTCTGGCAAGGTATCGATAGTAGGGATATCAGCAGGATTCAAACCGTCATATGCGGGTTCAATCTGCGATGGGTCGTGGTGGTGGTCATCAAGCTCGATGAGATCTTCATTGTTCGTGTCCACGACAATACGGTCAGGGGTAACCTTATGATCTTTGGCAAGTTGCTCGAAAAGACGACCGGTAGCAAGGCGACTCAGTCCCAGCCCGACTTCAGCAAGCTCTGTTCTCAAGTACTTCCCAGTCGGCTCGGGTAACGGACAGGTGTTGAGTTTGTCGTAGAGCGCGTGGAATTGGATCTTGCGCCAATACTCATAGATATTACCGGGTGCGTCCGATGTGCGTGGGCTAATGCAGAAAGGGTGATGGACGCTGTTGTATCGAGATAGAAGCAGATGAACATTTTTCTCTGCATCATCGAAATCTCGTCCATCGATTGTAGCAAGCAGCTGTTCCCAATCAAAATCTTGTCAGATATATATATATTTTCTGTCGCTTGGTGTGTATAGATTGAGGGTACGTACTGATTGGGATTTAAGTTCCTGCCAACCCTTCTCATCCGGAGTAGTACGTGAGAGTATCCAAAATTGAACAACCAGGGCCGAATTGTTCACGAAATGAACCTCAGCGCCGGGTTTCCCAGCTCGAGCTCCGGCGCTTGAGGCAAGATTGTTCTTGTTTGGAAGTATGACTTCTGAAGCCCTCTAGTTCATTTTTAGAAATAAGTTTTAGTAAAACCGTCGGTTGCGAGGTGAAACGATATTATCCTCAGCTGTGGGGGGTTTATTTATTTATTTATTTATTTATTTTTCAAAAAAAAAAGACTTACTTTGCGTTCTGCCGTGATGTGGATACCCTGAAGATAACAATCCGCCATTCTGATAGGAGGCATCCAGCAAGTCCTGCTCCCGTACAATCTGACCCCTCGAGTGTTTTTGAGGGTGCCCCAATTGTAGTATATGTCGCGGCCGTGCCAGCTAGAAGCGCATATATAATGTTAGTGGTCTCGTACCTGGACGCTTTTTAAATTTTTTGAGTCGGATATAATAAAAGTGGGGGGGCGATTGGTGGGTGGATGGGATATATACTGCATAACAACTACGGAGGAGAAGTTTTTCAACGAGATATTTGACGAGTCCATAGCTTGCATACGTCCTGGATAGATGCAAACATTCTCTAGTACGACAGCTTGTCTCATTCTGGCCCTACCGAAATCCATCTCGCTTAGTACTGATGTTTGGTGATGATGATTTTGAGTCAGTTGACTTGAGTTGAAAAAGAGAATGGCGCTTTTTTGATGAAGAGGGGGAGTCGTGAAATGTTGCAACGTTATTTTAGCCTCGCGGCTGATCGGTGATAGGGGAGGTGAATGTTAGAGGTAGGGAAGAGTGCTTGGGGGTGTGTGCACGCTCTGAAATTAATAGACAAACTGGATTGTGACACAGAGCGCTTTTACTCAATGCTCGGCTTCTCCTTCAATTTTCCAACGCTAGGCATTATATTATGTAGATAGATTTTCAGCTTGTATGGAAGCTTTAGCACAGAAGCAAGCTCAAACGGTAGGACATATTGATCCATAGCACGCTCTCAAACTAGCCAGTACAAGCATTACATGGACCCAAATTGAGAGAAAGGGTGAACAATGCTTAAACAATATCACCTTGGAAAAAAGATTACTACCATGAGCTCATGAGATCAATATATCCATATCGATTATACTCTTTTGTTCAAAGATTGTGTACAATAATGATTGTCCCATCCTTTAATCGTGGCTATAAAACAAAACTTTCAACGATAGAGTAGCGACTGACAGATAGTTAGTTTGCTTCCAACCCCTTTAGGAGAAACCAACGAACGGATTAAATAAATATAAGATTCCCCGTGCAATGACCGAATATATACGATTAAACTTTGAAAAAAAAAAAAAAAAATCCCAGAACTAACGCCTTTCCAGCTAACGCCTTTTGGAAAAATTTCCATGCTCTCAACTATATAAAATCCCTGTTGTCGCACTATCTATCCGTTGTATTTATGACATAGTCATAATTTGCCTAGGCGGCGGAGTGGGATGCGCATACTTTGAGTTCAGATAAGCCGGTGTGTTTGTCGCCCGGGCGATCGTATCCGCTGCCGTCGATTCGTGAGTCCGGCGTTTATACTCAAAGATGGTGACGACTATAACCGTGGTGCCGATTAACAAAACTAAGAAAACCGCGACAGAAATTATAATCTGCCGCCATCGCAGGAAGAATGTGTCCGGTTGGTCTTTCGAATTGGGAACGATTGATTTTAGGGGGTAAGCGGATGAGTTTCGGGTACGGATTAGAGTAGCAGTGCTCGAGTCGGCGCCGGCGCAGAAGAAATCTAGGGTGTTGTTATTTGGTGGCCCCCCACGCATTCTTGCGTTGGCAGGTGTGGTATTTTGACCAACAGGCATTACTTCGAGATATATTTGGGGAGGGTGAGATTTTGGCACTCTGAAGAGCTCAGCTCAGCTAGCTCTGCGCTACTTGCATCAATTGAGAACCCTTGTATTTTCGTCTTTGTCCATCGTCAAGAAGTCGGACTTTCTGGGGGCTTTTGAACTGGGACCCCGACAGCTTCAATTTATACATATTCTTGAGTGTGAGCCAGCTCAATGTCATATCGGACATAATTAACGGGACGCCGTTCGTAAGCCACCGCAGAGCCGGAATTGGCGTTTGAAACAAATCATAGCTGTAGAACCGATGCGATGGGCTGTACGTACATATAGGTACCGACTTTGACCAGGTCAGTTAAAAATATCAAAAAGAACCTGGTCTGGTCACACCGCGTTCCACCAAGCCCGATACTGCAACTGCAGTGTATACCTGACGAATACTACAAAAATACCAGCAACCCCCCCAATACCGAGATTCCGCAGTTTGTTTCCTTTTTTTTTTTTTTTTTTTGAGGTGATTCGCTCAATTATGTCTGTCCCTGCATTATGCGGGTTCCGTTCCAGCGCTCTGGGAGTGCGACGTTGGAAACCCCAGCTCAGTAATCATGCCAAGCAGTCGTTTACTAGAATAGTACACACGTACCACCCGTCGCATGCAGAGAGCAAACAAAGTTCGTACTTGCTGCGTGCCGCACCATAAATTTAGACCACGGACATCGGTTGGGCACCCTAATCGTGATAAGCTGGATAAGCGGGTTCGAAGAACGTTAGGACGCGCGCGCTCGTGTGGGGGATGGATGTATTTTAGATTCTCTGAGAATCCGAGAGCGGATTGGTGTGATGACGGGATCAAAATATTAAATTCACTGGTCTCGATTTCATTCCCGTCTTTCGCCCGTATACTTTTTATGGAAGCGAGAGCTCGCCAGAAACTAGTCTATTGGGTATCTTACTTACTTCTCCTCGGACCCTCAGCTCCGTGGAGTTCAATCTATCGATAAAAATGTACACAAACTCTAAAAAAGAATAGAACAAGAAAAATTCCAAAAAGATGCACCGAAACGCCGGAAAAATGCAGGCTGCGGCCGATTAGGTCATAAATCAGCTTGGCGCAGCTGTACCACCGTTAATTTATTCCTCCCCATTGTCGTGTCTCCACTCTATAGGGACGGTTTCTTTGATATCGTCAAAATACCCATTTGTTGCATTTGGGTGAGAACAGAACCCGACAAGATCTGATGGCAGTGTCCAATCCTTCACAATTTCTGGGCGGGTAAAAAATGACATCATAAGTCCTGCCTCCGCGTGCCATACATTGTGACCTGGGATGGATGTGCATGTCAGCGAAGAGAGTTGGTAGATGCAGTGTAGGTTCAAGTTAACTTACAATGAAACGCCCACATTCCAGGGTTATCTGTAATGAATCTGATTAGGACAAAGCCAAAACCCTCTGTAGCAAGTCACACATGCATACGTTAGCTCATCGAATCGTTTTGCATAGCCTCTGAACTTTTGCATGCTTACCTAAAGTAACGGTGTCCCTTACCAACCGACCTTTCTGTGGTAGATTGTGATAATCAGACATATTGAAATATCCTCTCCCACTAGCCATCACCCAAAATTTGTGTCCATGGAGGTGCATGGGGTGGTTGCCATCATCATAATTATCGATCAGTAGATCGACTACTTTGATGCCGTCTACTTTTAGTACCATCCCTTTGGCTGCATTGAAGAGGTCGTGCATCACACCCTCTGGCTCTAACTCTTTTGGCACTTTGTTTCTCTGCAGGGAGACCCTATTCAACGCCGGATTTCGTAGATCTCTCTTCCAAGTTGACGAGTTGAAAAATCCACGACTGAGCGAGTAATTGCCAATTTCGAAATTGCTTCGAATGTAAAAAAACATATCAGGGTCTGGTGCTGGCGTTGGGATAGCTGGCTCCAACTTGCCATCTAGATCTTTGCATATCAAAGCGATAGGGCCATCCCATGGCTGTGTCGTCGGAAACGGTAGCACATCCGTTGGGCCGGATGCAGTTCGCTTAGTCTGCAATATAGATGATGCAGAATATCGAACAACAGCTCTCACTTCCGACTCCGCCACCGCATTTGGTTTGGAGAAACAGTGATTGATCATTCTCGCTCGCAACCAAAACTCAGATGCCGTGGTTGAATTTGCATTCACGATAACGCTGTAGCGCTGCGCCACGTTGATGTTTAATTTGTGGTAAGTGCTAGGTGCTAGTGCTGTTCCGTCTGCTTCGATGACTTCGAGGGTATGCTCATCTAAGCCAAGCTCGAACTCAGCGAATGCACCGACGTTTATGAAACGAAGACGATGTGAACTCCCACTTGGAGTATGAATTTCTGCAAGTTGCGTCTCGGTGCTGTTACATTGGTATTTCTTGTCGATTTTGGAGCAGTCGCGGCTGATAACAACATTAGGGAATTGAAACCGAATGGGGTATATATCAGGGGTTTGGAGAACAGCTTACGTATTTCTTCCGTTGATGAGAGCGCCATCTGGAATAGGCTCTTCATTCTCACCATCTGGAGCCATGTATTTATAGAGCTTGTTTCGACTGAGGTCATGATAGTGATCATGCAACATGACTATCTGGTCCGTCTTGTACCTATTGATACCTGGCTCGCGAGGCGAATGAATAACCAAAGGTCCGAAAAGGCCATCGGTGTATTGCGTCGAGAAATGTGAGTGATACCAATATGTTCCGTATTGGCCTGTCGTGTTGAACTCATATGTAAAACGTTCACCAGGTGGGATGGGACACTGGGTTACTCCCGTTGTCCCATCCATCCAGTTACTCCCGTTGTGAAAGAGTCCATGCCAGTGAAATGATGTAGCATTGATAGCTCGATTATAAATGGTAACTCTCACAATGTCATTTTCGTTGCATTCTATCAACGGTCCTGGGAATTGTCCGTTTATGAGAACCATAGGTCTCATGACACCATCTGGGTTCGCAGTCACATCGCTGACTACCCAGTCGTATTCCCTGATTCTTGGTTGGATGTTGTCTCCAGACCAGTTTGGTGTCGATAGAACGTAGTCTGAGGGATCCCGTCTGAAAGTAACGGGTTTGAAATTGGATCTGGAGATATTTTGGACTCCATCGTTGTTGTTGTTGTCGTTGTCGTGAAATGGTGTTGAAAAGCCTTTGGGTATTCTCAACTGTGACGGGTATTGTAGTTGAAAGGCTCTGTCGAAACGAGTGAGAAGAGCTCCCACTGTGATAGTAATGATTCCGGCTGTTAGTAATAGTAATACTGATCGAAAGAGAGCCTTTCTCTTGAGTTCCATGTCCGATCCTGTCATCGAGACATCGTCAGCTCCATCTCTCGGATGACCTTCTTCCTCATCTTTGTGTTGTGGAATGGCTGTCGGAGCCTTAAGCGTAGAGCTCGAGGCCATGGTTTGTTATCGTATTCGCATGGTATGCGAGCTAGCGAGAGGACATTGCAAGAAGCGCCCCGATTAATATTTTGAAAAGATACTAAGTATTTTGGCTGAAAGGAAAATGTCCAGGGTTCTAGAAAGAGTTTGGACCCAGGTTAATCAGTTCCGATGCGGCCGATTATAATTATGCTTCCTTGATAATATACCTGGCTCCGTAACTAAGTAGTTAGGCCAGCAAGGACTTAAGTCTTTTCGGTTTGAGAATGGATCCGGCGCTCCACTTGACGTGAAATCCGCTTGCAAACTGGAGAAGGCTGAAGGAAAAAGTCGAAAAGATCTTAAGACAATAATAATTTTGTAATTTAGAATTCGAAGGAACGTGATCGGATCATGCGAATACAACCATTTCGCAGAGTCGGAACACTTGTGTGTAATCCCTCGATGGTGAGTGGCCGAGGCAGAATAAATCTCCATACGGCGACAGGGACACACGCATTAATACTGTCTGCAGAGGTCCACATGCCTAATGGATGCACATGCAAGGCCTTATGTTAAAGGCGTTTCGAAGATCGAGCGAAGGAACAGGAAACTAGGAACAAAGTTTCGACTCATGGAAAGCTTGAAAGCCTGTTGGCGTATGTCTCGCCGCTGTGGGCCACCCGCTATCATCGAGGTATAATCTGCGACATCCCGCGGTGGAGAAAGACAGTATGATATTGCGATAGGTGATTTAATTACTTAGGTAATTAATCGCAGGGCATGAATTTTTATACAGCTAGCAGCTAGCTGTAGCCTGCCCTGGTTTATCATGATTTCGATGGGTTGTCTCCTGCCCGGTCGACGCGGTCTCCCCCCCTCCCCGGAAGGCGACAGACCAACCCAAGCGTGATGGTGGTAGCCTTGGCCAAACACCCAACCTTCCCTTTCCAGGCCGCTCTCCCAGCCATGCCAGGCCAATCAGAATGTCCACTCGAACCCGTGTCCTGTACCTGTGATGCCCCTACGCTTCTCCGGACTACGCCATGCCCCCCCATCCTCCACCAAGACCTTAAGGGCATGCCCGCTCGGTTGATAGAAGGACCTTCGGCCTGACCCTTGCATAACAATCCTATCTTGATGAAGAATGTGCTTATATCGTGCGATATCCCAACACTAGCCTTCCTTATGGTGAGTTCGCAGTTCCCTCCCATAGCTTGACTTCCAACTCAGAACCTTCCACCTTTGATGAGGCGGTTGCGCTTTTCTTTTCTTTTGCATGCATCAACGTCCATTCAACTTACATGGATTTTGTATTATCCCAGCGAAGAACTGCAACATTGTTGGATTACTTGCCGTCTACCGGAACGAGAACGTGGGTTGAACGAGGGCGATCGGAAAGGCAGGAGATTGGCTGCTAGCCATGAAAGTCTTCACAAAAGATGATTTCAGCTTCATTTCGAAGAGATAAGCGGGCAGAGGCCGACCGAGAGGACTCTAAGAACGATCTGCTATATTATATTCAGGTCGTCGCAGTCGTGGTTTTTGCTTTGATTCTAGGTCTAGTAGTGTGGATAAAGCAGCCGACGGTTTGGATATATAACTGGACACCCGAAACGTCAGTTTAATTAAACTTCTGCTCTCCCGTCGTTCTCTATATCTTTGATCGCTGTCCTACTTTCTTTTAGTTCTGTTGTCGTTTTCCTTGTCATATATATATCACCGAGGTCACGCAGAACCGACAAGATGTTGACCAAGCTCCTCCTTCTTAGTCCTTTCTTCCCTCTTGCCCTTGGAGATTACTCCGGGCCTTCTCATAACCACGGTTCCCATATCGTCAAGGGAAACACCTTCAATCGTTTCATCACGATTTGGTTTGAGAATACAGATTTCGACAAGGCCGCTGGAGACCCGAACTTTGCGTTCTTCGCAAAGAAAGGTATCACTCTTACCAACTACTTTGCTGTCACACATCCCAGCGAACCTAACTATATTGCTTCGGTATGATCCACAACTTTTCAATCTCTGTTGTATTCAATTGGAAACTAATATGCTCGGTATAGGTGACTGGAGACTACTTCGGAATCGACAATGATGAAGATAATGTTATCCCAGCCAACGTCTCCTCTGTCGCTGATTTGCTAGAGGACAAGGGCATCAGCTGGGGCGAATATCAAGATTACATGCCTTATACCGGCTTCACTGGTTTCGACTTCAAGGATGTGAAGACTCACCAGAATCGATATGTTAAGAAGCACAAGTAAGTCTCCAATTAATTTATATTGTTAGTGATAGTGGATACTTATATGCCCCTCGAATAGCCCTCTCATGACCCACGCTTCCGTAGCCAAGGTTGCTGAGCGTAGAAACAACATCAAGAACTTCACCCTCTTCGAAGAGGACCTCAAGAACAACAAGCTTCCTCAATGGATCTTCATTACCCCAGATATGCAGAACGATGGTCATGAGTAAGTAGCTAGTTACTATCAAAAAATGTTTTAACCAGAGAGACGCTTTGATAACTTACTAATATATATCAATAGTACCTCCGTTACATATGCTGGTGCATGGCTCCGAAAGTTCCTTGAGCCTCTTCTCAAGAACCCCAACTTCATGAAAGATACCCTCATCCTCGTCACATTCGATGAGAACGAGACCTACACCGCTCAAAACCGTGTCTTCAGCATCTTGCTCGGTGACGATGTCATCCCAAAGAAGTTGAGGGGTACCAAGGACACCGGTTACTACAGTGAGTAGCTAGACGCCAATACTAAGTGCCGCTTGTACCACTCACAAACTAACTCTCTTTTCACTATAGACCACTACAGCGAGCTCGCTACCGTCCAGGCCAACTGGGGCCTGAGGACCCTCGGACGATACGACGTCGGTGCCAACGTCTTCGGAATCGTTCGTGCCAACTCCGGAGACAAGCTCCGAACTCTGGACCTCAGCAAGCAATTCAACAACGAGAGCTACCCTGGAATCTTCAACTCCGACCCAACCAGATGGGCTCCTCTCCCAGTTCCAGACACTTCTGCCAATTTCGCCGGACGTACCGTTCTCGAGAGCATCAAGCGTTACTGGGGTAGACAGCAAAACAAGAGTGTCTACAAGGGTGCTCCCTTGTCTATTCCAACTTTCCAACATCCTCCAATTTACCCAAAGTGTGCTCGCAGGAGCAAGTGAGTTCCTTGGATTAGAGTTATAGATGGTGGATTTTAATGTTGAAGAAGGATTTTTGTTTTTACATCTGGGTTTTTCTCTATATAGCCATACCTCTTGAAATATTTATAGAATATATATTTATAGAAAATATATTTAGTAGTAATATATTTTATTTATTATATAGACGATTTCTGAAACTGGATGACTCATGTATGTGACATTTAAACCTACTGGTGTTGAGACTATTGATATCGATTGAATGAATGGCATCAAGATACATGCTGCTTCTCAATGGGGCCCCTCGCCCAGTGATAGTAATTTCGGAGCAGATTCGATAGTCAAATCAACACCTTTTTTTTTACTAGCCTATTCTGGGTTGAGGATACAGCAGTCTCGTAACCAAACCGGGATGCAGGAAGTTAAGGTTTACTTTATCGTGCGATGGCAGCTTGGCGAATGAGTGATTATCTAATTCAGTTGCTAATTATTCGTTCGGTTCCATGATGGTTACCCTCGAATCGGGGCGCTCGAGGAAAAGGACCGAAACTCCATATTATGTATGACCTCAAGTAGACACCGATTCCCAATGGCTTCCTTGTGCTCGATATTAGGTTGGCTGTATTTTTCCACAACCATATTTTTGGGAATCGCTACAGTTAACTTGTATGCAGTAACCCTCGTCCCAAGCTTGCAAGGTAAAACCCCTTGTCTCCGATATAGGTATTTTCTACCAAGCTCGCAGGATTTAGCGTCTTCGAGGCTACTTTCCTATTTCCTACAATTTTTACCTCCGTCTACAAATAGGAAAAGGGTGAAGAGAAGAAGCATGTATCTCCCCATATGAAACCGGCGTCACATGAGAAGCGGGACGTTGTATTTTTTTTTGAAAACCGCGTTCGCTAGCGTTATTGCGGCGGAAAAAACAACAACAAAGGCCCCAAAAACCAAAACATCACTGGAACCTCATGCATAGCCCAGCCTCTTATGTGATAACGTGTCAATCTAAACAGTCCCTCAGACTAGACTATCTAAATAGCAGCTTCACGAAACAAAACAATGCACGTGCTTAAAAATATTTAGAGTTTTTTCCAGCTGCATCCTGGCCGAGCGCCTAATTATCCCAGATATCATCGGAGCCAGAACTCCAAGCCCACCAGCTAGCTGTTCGTCCTGTATGTATGTATACGTACAGCGCATGCCACCCGACACTGCACTGCATATATAGCCTACGGCATCTGCAGGAGTTCAGGAGATCTAGTCTGCAAACGGCCGGGTTGCTAGGGCGGGAAGCTCTTTTTTATGAAAAAAATAAAAAAAAGTCTTATGCAGGGTGCCTTTAGCTCTGCATTAGTTTTGTGGGGAAAGCTCTTAAGATCTAATTGGATCAATGGCGCAAGCTCTCCGGTTAGTCTTGTGGTCCTCCCACGGCTAGCTCGAAATATCATCGAAATCATAATAAACACTAAAATACACACACAAATCAGGAGACCACAAGTCTAACCGTCTACGAAGCTAGCTTAGGATGCTTGTAGCAAATCCACAACCCTCCTCACCTCCTCAGCAATCAAATCCGGCCTATCCTTCTGCACAAAATGTCCAGCTCCCTTTGCAATAACCACCCCTTTTACCCTCTCCTCGTTGGTGATCTTCAATAGACCCTCATTATATTTTCCCCAAGCGACATTCGTATACTTCATAGCAACAAGCCTAGTCATACCCTTCATCCTTAAACTCTCCTCCGCGAAAACATCCCAATCGTGTCCTACAATAGTCACATATGGCCCGGCATTTCCCTCTCCAGGAGCCAGCAGCTTAGGTTCGTAGGAATGCGGCAAAACATCAGTTATGCTACCCCTCCAGAATCCCTCTTTATTGACTACAGTCGGATGAAACAATTTGCCCATCCCTTCTCTCGCAGCTCGGATATCTTCCACCGTGATTCCATCTGGTAGATTTCTCTCGTCGAAGGATGGATCGTCAGGGTTGGGGTATATATCTATGAATGTGGTGTCGGTCATGTATGAATCTAGCAAGATCAAGCCGGCTACGGTACGAGGGTATTGTTGAGCATAGTATCGTGCTACAGCACACCCAATGCTGTTTGCAACCAATATCAGCACAGTATTTGAGAGTTCGTGATTATGGTGGTTGAGCGCTATTTTTTGAATCAAAGCGTGAAGGTCTAACACGACCGAAGAGATGTCGTGACGGTGACCAGGTGGCAGCTGTTTGTTTTGGTCGGATTCATCTTGGGGATCTGGAGATGTGGTCGTGCATTGGCCGAAGCGGTCATAGGTTAGGAAGGATGGTTGGGAGGATGATGATGATGTGGCGACATAGTTTGTGATTGATGGCCACCAATGGGACTGGGGAAGGCCAAGCCCGTTTAAGTAAACGATGAGGGTGGGGTACCTTTGACAAAGGTGCAAGAGAGAGGAGCTGTAGGTTTATCCGGGAGAGTGACGAAGAGAGCTTGAGCTCGGGGTGGAAGAGGAGGAGGAGGTTGGATGTCCGCCATTTCGAAATTATGAGACGGATGTGTATTGCATAGGGTGAATCAAGATATATAGTATAAGAATAATCAAGTAGACACCAAAGTGGATATATATATATATATATATACACTTGAGGTCTCAAGTAGACACAATGATGATCCGGTAGTTCGACTGTGCTTATTATTTCTCTTACTACAATTCGCTCTCAAGCATAAGACTAGGTATTTCCGAGCCTATAAAGCTACAGAATCCTCGAGTGCCTCTTGGTCGAGTTCCTCGCAAACTTGAAGGACGAGGTAGAGACTTTCCATGCAGCCATTTACAGCGACACGAAGCATCCGAGCGGTGGTAGCTTTGTAGTCGATGACGAGAACCTCGGCAGCGTCCGGGGAGGTGGAGAAAGAACGTTGAACGAAGGGGGAAAGCTCCTTGTCGACGGAGAGAGAACGAGCTAGAATAGCAGCCAGACGTGGGGTTGGCAGAGGCACATTTAGGATGCTACCGAGACATCAGATGCGTTAGGTAATAGCCTCTGCTGATGTTATGGTAGTGTGTATGTATGCATATGGGTTAGGGATCAGGGTATGAACGTGACAGGTGGACCTAACGTACAGGGAATGGTTGAAATCCATTTCTCTTGCTCGTCCTGCTGCTTGCCGCTGCTTCAGCGTGCTGCAATGCTGTGCTGGCTGCGACGGATGGGGATGGGATGAGGGTGGTGTGGTGTGGGTGGTGTGGGTTCTGTCGGCTGGTCGGAAAATGGCGATGCGGTGGAAAAGTTTGGGGGGGCTGTTGCTATGGGAAGGATTGCCTGATGAGGTAGTTTATTGATGGTGTTTGAGTGGGGCTTGGCAGCGCGCGCAGGGTCCAGCCTAAGGGGACAGGGATCAACAGAGGTCAACAAACAGCTGGAATTGGTAACACCACAATAACACCAAACAACAAGAATGGAGGATACAAAAGATGCCACTCGGACGACAACATCAACAGTATCGCAAGATCTAGATTAATATAACAGCTGATTGTGAAACCTTCTCCTCTCTTTTTCAATTATTCAGTATCTTCTTCTTCTCTCTATCAATCTATCTAATTTAATTTATATTTTTTTCCATATTCAATTGATTTTCTGCTTGGAGTGTATTTGTATGAGTGTTTATATGTGTCGTGTGATGAGCAGCAGCGTCTGGAATATCGTCATCGGATCTTCGTCGGCATCATCAAAATAAACAACAAACAACGACAACAACAATAATAACAACAGACCTCCTTTCCCATTCCATCGTTGGCTATCGGCCTCATCACCCTCCACCCTACTCCTCCTCTCCCCATCACCATCGCCACCATCACCACCTGCTCAGCATACATCAACAGGCAGCCGACCTGAATTATCCTTCCAAATAAAGCCATCGCTGTCGCTCTCCTGTTTTTGAAACAAACTTCAAAAATGCCGCCGACGTCGACGGTCTGCACTCCTCGCCGGGAGAGGACCATCGCATCTGTCCCGCCATCAACACCCAAGACTCCTCCTCCCAGTCTCCCACCAGCAATTCCAGCCTCATCGTTACCGCCTCCCCCTCCCATCAAGTCTGCAAACGGCCTCGTTGTCGAGCTCATTAAATGTATGTATTGGAATATAAATAGAAAAATAAAAATATCTCAATTAATTCTTACTAATATTGGATAGACCGACTGTACCTCGCATCATACAACTCTACTCCTACCAGCTCTACCGTAATCCCCTTCCCTCGTCGTACAGACAGACAGTCCTCTACAAAAGACTCCAAGCTCTCTCCCATCCGAAGAGGTTCTCCTTCAAAACTTCCTCGTGGCAAAACTTCTACTCCATCCAAAGTCCGGGGTCCCATATTTTTCACCGTCGATGATCGTCTATTCTACAATAAGTTTCATTTGGACTTTGGTCCTATGAACATTGGTCACCTCTACAGATTTGCCATCTGTCTTCATGACTTCATGAGCGCCAAGGAAAACAAGAATCGTCAAATCGTATTTTGGAGCAAAGCAGACCCTAAGAGTCGTGCCAACGCTGCCTGTCTCGTCACTGCCTACCTCGTTCTCGTTCAGAACTGGCCACCCCATCAGGCTCTCGCACCCATCGCTCAGTTGGATCCTCCACTGATGCCTTTCCGTGACGCCGGCTACAGCCAGGCAGATTACATGATCAGCATTCAAGATGTGCTCTACGGCATCTTCAAAGCGAAGGAGAATCGACTGCTCTCTCTCAAGTATTTTGACGTTGAGGCCTACGAACGTTTTGAACGTGTTGATCAAGGAGATTTCAACTGGGTCTCACCGGACTTTATCGCCTTCGCATCGCCTGTCTTCCCACCTCCACCTCCACCAAAGAAGCTCGCAAATGGTCAATTAGGTCCCAAGCTTCAATACACCAACGAGTTCTTCGCACGACATAAGCCGGAAGGTGGCAAGTTCCCCACTAATCTTGAGGAGCTCGCTAGCACCAAGCTCACCGAGAGCTTCCGCAACGTCCTAGAATACTTCTACACCGAGGATGTTGGTCTTGTCGTTAGACTCAACTCGCATCTCTATCCTTCTGAATACTTTGTAAAGATGGGTATTGCCCACTTAGACATGATTTTTGACGATGGAACCTGCCCGGATGATGAAACTGTTCGTAAATTCATCAACATTTGCAACAAGATGATCGCAAATAAGAAGAAGATTGCCGTCCACTGCAAGGCTGGACTTGGGAGAACTGGCTGTCTCATCGGTGCCTACCTCATCTATCGCTATGGGTTTTCAGCTAATGCTTGCATTGCTTATATGCGTTTCATGAGACCTGGTATGGTTGTTGGACCTCAACAGCATTGGATGCATCTCAAGCATGATACCATCCGCCAGTGGGCCTTTGAAGATGCCTATGCGGAGGAACGCAAGGACTTGCTCTCGCAGCTGCAGATACTTCAAGATCAACAAGGTGCAAATAAGCTTGCCAAGCATAGATCTAGAATCACAACGCCAATAGAGCACACTCCACCACCTCGCAGGTCCATTCTCGGTGAACTCACAGCCGCTGCTAATGATATCTCGCCTGAGCACCTCCCTGTCCCCACACCTGGACAACCACGAAAGAATTCCGCCAAATTCTTCAGTCCTAACAGATATTCCGTCCACGAGGATCCGAAACAATACGTCGATGGCATTAGAGTTGACACTGACGACGAGAACGCCTCGTGTATGGAAGCTGAAGAGCTATCCGAAGAAGAGCTACATCTGAGAATCACCGCCAAACGATTGTCTAAAAGTCCGAGAGTTGCATCTGGCGTGGATAGACGTCGGAGCGTCAGCTACACCTACGCCGCATCCAGTGTAAATGCCGCATCCCCATCTGCACGAGCGGTTCCCACTAGTGCCGCACCCAACTCTACAACACCCCTCGGAAGTCCCATCACCATTCGTAAGATCTCTGGTGATAAGACTCCGCCTCACATGCTCGCCAAGAGCGGAAATGGTGTCTCTAGTGTAAAGGTTAGAGCTGTCCGCCGCACCGGCGCTATCAATCACACCCGAGATGGTAGGATCAGAAAGGTTAGTGGTAGAGTCGTTAGTCAGGGTCCTTCCACTCCATCGCGAGCTACTGAACAGTAAATGTTCGGATTGCTCTTTTTTGTTTCAATTATGCTCTGATGGCTGGACGATCACTCTCTATGACTTTATGACCACTTTCCCCCTGATCTAGCATTCTTGCGTTTCTTTTAACCTCCCTGATAAGGGATTGCTTTATGAAATTTATGACGACACGACTTGACACCCAACGTTTCCTTGAGTTTTTTTTTTTTTTTTTTCATTTGCATCATGACGACCGCGAAGAATCGTTAGAGTCGCGATTGACGATGACTCCGTTCTGCTGGAAACTGTATCAATACCAATTTTTTTTTCTACTTGCCCCATATTTTTCCTCATTACTTTTCTTTCCCTCCAGCAGTCCTGCAGTTATCATTTCCTTCCCCTCCGTCATTCTTTATTATTTTTCTTTTGTATCGATTACAGATGTAGCCGAGGTGTATATGAACTATCGAACCGGCTCGTTGATAAAGACTGAAGTGGATTGAATGGTATGGTGCAAGTTATATATTGTATCATTCGGTTCTTGTATATGTGTACAATATTTTTTTGCAAATAGTGCATGCATATCTGGGGGTTGGGTTTTTCTTTGATCTTTTCTAAATCTCGGGCGTTTAGATGTCTTGCTTTGTTTTTTGCCTGATTTTGCTCGTTGCTTATGTTTTTGTTGATTTGTTTCGAAGACCTTCTTTTTTGAACACTCGATGGCAGTCGACAAGTATATCTGTATATTTAAATTTGCGATTGCCGCGAGATATAGTATATGAGAATAAATCTGCTATTTCGATTTCCTATCTTCAATTTTTATTAGTACCAAATGTCATTTTTTTATCATAGTCTATAACAAACCTGAACAGTCAAAGTATCCAGTTGGATAGAGCATGCTTTTTTGAATGGTAAAAATTGCAAGGCGTTTGTTTGAAATATGCTCAAGTACTTGGTTTATATATTTATTCTGGTCTCGCAGTGTTGCCAGACTCAGGCGCGCGTTGCGAAGGGTTATTCCATATCAAGAGGTTCAACAACTTCAATCATCATCGAAAACCTCGGTGAACATGGATTGCAGATGTTTCCTTTTAAATGATTCGTGGGTATTACATAATAAAGCCAGCCGTCGGAGGTCGCAATCGGTTTTCGCGTTTTCGTGTCTGATTTTCTGGAGGGTGAGGATACCGAGGAAGAAGGCTCTCGGTTCATCGATATCTAGCGATAAATATTGCATGAAATTGTACTACCTTTCGCGCAAAGATATGAAGAAGCTAGGTGGTAGGTAGTAAGCTATGCTGTGCGAGGATGTGCTGTTTTTTTGCTGATGGTGAATATAAGGCTTGGGTTAAAGATTAGGTAGGTGTATATATCACTTGTTCGAATTGCTGGCTGATGCCGACATTATATGCCATCTCTAGCAACTCCGGTTGGCGGCCTTGTTTGCCTGACAGCACTTTCCCAGGGCTCCTTAGTTATCAGATAGACTTACGTTCGGCTACATCTTTGATGTATTTTCGTGAAGAATGGTTTGGAGATCTAAAGATGGTCCAAAGTTGTGGGTACGAATTTTGTATATGTACCATATTTGTCTTGTGAGCCAGCAGCAACGCAAGAAGAATTGAGGAATTCGCCTGGAAATCTAGCAAGACCGACGAATCAAACTATCTGGAAATGCCGTCCTGATTGGCGGTCCCGCAGGTCTGTTTGTGTTACTTCGCTGGTACATAATAATATACGTCAGTCGCAGCTGCGTCGAAGACCAAAGGTGAAATAGGATTATATATCGGAAACCTTTGTCCAACGAATCATCGCGGGATCCCGGGACAGCAAGTTCCAAATGTTGGGATACTTCAGCTAGCTTCCCACCACATCAAGCTACTCGAAGTAAATTTCCCAAGGACTGATTCTCGTTTTTCTTTTCTTATTGGAGCCGCGTAGTCAGGGATGGATGCTTACCGTGCAATTATATTACGATTCGTGAAAACTTGAAATGCAAAGGATTACCATAGGTTGACGTATATATATTACTTCTGTTTCTTTTCTGGTAGCTTTGCTGAATGGATAATATAATAGAACCTTGACCGTTATCACAGTAATAGCTAATTAATAGATGATATGGATTTTGGCAACGAGAATGAATTTGCGTGGAATATCAAACTGCTACGCGATATATATACAGTTGTGTGTAATTATAACGGTGAAATGACGTGCAACATGGTGCGCCATTACAATGACCTTACTTTACATTTACTCTGCGAATCAGAGAATGGTAACAACCATCACCGGCCTCTAGCTCGAATAAAATCATATAAATAAGAGGTCAAAATATGCAAGATTTCTCCATGAACTAAAATAACAATCCCGTAATTTCCTCATCGAAATAACATCTGAATGCGAGAAGTCGACAACATTAGAACATACTACTCCATAAATCATGCGCCTTTTTTTGATCAGTTCTCATATTCCGTTCCCAGTTTCTTGCCGTTTAAACAGCATTTCCATGTCTTGGCCCACGTCTCCCAAAGCCGAACCGTCCTTTCTCTTCACGGATACCCGGGTGCGTCGTAGCGATTCGGCGTCTGTCAGCCAAGCGGTGAGACATGATCATAGAAATAAAGAATAAAATGCTACGAAACTTATTAGCGACTACTTCTTGCCTCTTCTAAACGACGATATTGATATTACGAGAGAGGGAAGAAATCACATACGTCTGGAAAACCAAAAGAGCGGCGCCGAGTCTAACTGTATTACAGGCATGGCCTCCGGTAGCGCCGATGACGGTCGAGATGGTGTTCTTTGAGCAGTTGGCATTGAAGTTGTGACGATAAACGATACAAGAGGCGAAGAAGCCTATGAATAACGCGGAATCCAAAAGTGAGATGATTATCTGCGAGTCCGGTCCTAGGAAGAAATGCGAAAAGATTGCTAGCACAACGATAAAGATGGCTGCAACGGAGAAACCGAGTGGGACATCGGTGTCTTCGTAGGGGAAGAAACCGCCGCGGTAGAGTCTGTTATGGAACCACGCAAAGATGCCGGTTAAGATGAGGGCGAAGATGAGCTGAAGAGATCGAACCGCCCAGAGGCCGGTTTTGATGCTTCCCGAGTGCGTTCGCGCTGTGGTATCTGTCCTATCCATTCTTGCTCAAATTTTTGGATAAAAACAGAAGTTTCTAAATCCCGTAAAGTTTAGTGAGGGCGAATGAGACCGGAAGTCAAAGGTGGATCTGGAGATTCCCGCAAAGAATCAGAAAGTTTTGTATCTGTTGGATATCGATAGCTAGAAGAATTTCCGTGTAGAAAGAGGCGGCCAAAGGCTGTCTTATATACTCTTTACTGGGCGCCGATACACAATAAGGCATTATAATGCCAAAGATGAAATAACATCAGTTAGAGGTCAGAATCTCATGATCTCATCATATCTAAGAAATGCATGATTTGGAGAATGGGGAAACTGCGAAATGCTGTATTTGAGACGTCACCATTGAAAGCATATTTTGTGCAACTCAATTACATAAAGTAACCAATCATAATGAGTTATGTCGAGAAGCTGTACCAGCCCAACCCCGTTATCCGCGATATCGACATCCGGCAGGCGATATCAAATAAGCTTCTTCCCGCGAGCCACACCTGTCGCTTACGTATACTCTCGGTGCATTGCGAGATATTAAAAACTCGTTAAAACTCAAATTCGTTCTTGCTCATTGTTCCTTGTCTTTCAGCCGATCCGGATGTGGACTTTGATCGAGATGGTGCTTGGGTAATCGATCGTAGGCGTAATTCAGGATTGCTAAGGATTTTTATTTTTTATATACTATCAGGCTGCGCTGAGCTGCTAGCTACGTTAGCTCTTCGTGCTGCGCGGCTGGTTTACGAGACAACGTTAGCTGAGCCAGGTGCGCTATCCAACACAAAAAGTCAAGAAATTAAGCCCAACCGAATTGATTTCAGGTACGAAGACAAGCTGACAGGTTCTATTAGATTATTTCACTAAAACTAGAACTTGAAGTATAGGAAATATCTTGCCCATAGTAGATATTCTGCAGTGTGCTTGCTATAGTGCTAATTTGCCACCGCCGTTAAACTTCATGTGTTTGGCTTGAAAACGAAACGCCATTCTGCAGCTACAACATAAATCCAAGCGGTCTCGAGATCTCATGAGAGACACAATATCTTGGAATATGGAACAACACCGCATTATATTAGAGATACTGAACTTCCCAAACTCATTGGTTTAAAGCTTTAGTTTTGATCGTGCGATATGTGTGGATATTTTCGCTGAGCTTCCTGACCACAATTGTACAAGCGGAGGGGACCAAAGTTGGTCTCGAGTCCCCACAGAGTCCACCCAAAGCTCAAAATTTGAATTCAATTGCGTTTTTTTGGAATTGGAAGGCCAAAAAATTACAATGCAAGCACATATGGTATTGGTATACGAGACAAGTCCAGGATGTCCCTTTCCTGAGATTCAATTCAGGCAAGGAGCAGGACCGACCCACTTCCCCGCAGTTTCCACCCAAAGGAATGCATTTCTTTTCGGCCGCAACGCTGTGCTGCATGAAAACTCGCGTCGGCCAACCACAACCATAAAACTGGTCGTCAGACAACCGAACGGAAAAAATCAAGTTCCTTTACACTAGTCTGGGGAAGAAAGTTCATTTGGAGATCTGCCGGTGCGAAAAAAAAAAAAAAAAAAAAAAAAACCGTCTAGGTCCCTATTAATCTTAAGCCAACGTCGTCATGCAGGAATTTCAGGCCAGCTGACTTTGCCTTTCAAGTTTTAGCTCGAGGTTCTTACATCATATTTCCCATATCGGACGAGATGTGCGAACGGTCAACGGGCGTTTCCCACATGTTTCTCTCTAACTTCTCGGAACTCGGAACGGAATCATCGTCCAATTGAGTTCTACCAAGTTTTAGTTCTGATCCATTGTTCGTGGACTTGCTTGAAAGGTTATAATGCATTGTAGTGTACACCCTTGTTCGTGTTTTTTCCCACCATTCCCCCACGCTTGTCTAAGTCGCTGGAAATTTAGAGGTAGTTTATGGGATTTGGTGAATTTTTTATATAGACACCGCATTTTTACGCTTTTTCATACTTGCCGCCATTGTTCCGGCGGAGGGGAAATCTCCCCAGACTAGGGAAATCTGGGGAAAAACATATGCAGAATCGGGTATGTGACCACATGACCCATCTACGTATTTGGAGGACCGTAGGGTCTTTCGTTGGCCGGACGATCAGGAGGGCTTGACGAAGCTTGGTTGCATTGCCGATTCTATTCTGTTGGAGTGGAGGTCCACTTCTTCAAGATGAATCTCGTTAAGCACTAAAGAAGATAGCTTTGATTAATTTCACCGGTTAATATAAGTTTTTTTGAGAACGAGCCGCAGAATACTAAGCGCTATAAGCTAGTCGAACATTTTGCTCTCTTCGTTTGTGCATCTGTGCTTTAGTTTGTCGGCTGGCCGGTACTCGCCTGGGTGTTTCGAACGTTTCTTATTCCTCGTCTCTGAAATCACAATTGAGTCTTGATGGTCTCTTCTATTGCCAAAGGTTGAGAGTCAGTAGTGACTGCGTTTTTGCGTGATCGTATTACCTGATGACACGATCATATTCCGCGCCCCCCAAATTGTCATTGATTTCGCATCTTCTGAGCCTCGAGCGAACTGCGAGTTCGTGGTTCAGCTTGCAGGGGGATTAATTAGCTCCAACGGACATTTCCCGGGCTGCATCGTGCATGCAGGGCCAGGCTTTCAACTGTGGGGACAGCAAGCAAGCGTGACACAGGAAAGATTTTTTTTTCCTTCCCAATTTTTTTTTGAATCCTGCTTTTAAAGCTTTTAATTTGCCCGAAGGTGGTGGACGGCGATATAGACCAATGATATTAACCTCGCTAGCTTCAAATTTTCCTTCTTTAGTGAGCTCAGGGAGTACAGCAACGCCTTGTTTTTTTTTTTTTTTTTTTTTTTCTCACAAAAAAAACTTAAGCTCTCTTGGAAACAAAGGAAAAGAGGTAGAGGAGACGGTGCGATCCGGCCGGATGGATAGTAAGGAATTCTGTAGTCCGAGCTGAAGCCTCCCTTGGCTGGTGATATATAATAGTCCACCTTTCGCGCCTGTAAAATAGAGAAAAATCTTTGTAAACTCACTATGAAAACCTGAAAACTTGCAATGAAACCATTTTTATATCTTGAATTTGAGATTTTTGATATCGATATCGTCTATTTCACCCCCCGCTCTGTCAGTTTTCGTCATTTTAAGCTTCCCGCACCAGAATTTTACGTAACAGCAGCAGCTAGCAGCCAGCAGCATCGCGAGCTCCCGTTGCGACGACGTAACGAAAACACACGCAACACACGGGTCGCGGATCATCTTGAAGATCACACAGAAGATCGACATATTCAACAACACTAGTCTCATAATATTGTCGGAGACTAAATTCAATAATTCAACACCATCTTTCTCTGAAGAGACACTTATTTTCATACCCATTATTGTTATTGTTGTTTCACTTCATCCATCTTCTACTTCAATCTCTTCTCTATTGCTGTCAGCATCATTCATCTCCATCTTTTCCCCCCGATATTTCACAACACCGGAACGTTTTTCCATACAAATAACATCAACTATGGCATCATCTGAATCGACACCCACAACAACCCTGACCTCCCTACCCCCCGAACTCTTCATCACAATATTCTCTCACCTCCCCCACCGAACAATCAAAACCGTCATCTCCCCACTACATTCGACAACCCGCCTCTCACCCTCTAAAACCGCTCTCCAAAACCTCTCCTTCTCAACATCTACCCTCCGATCAATCTGCATCCCTTACATCTTCGAAGCACTCCACATCAAATCACCCCTAAACTTACAAGAACTTGTAGAAAGCGGATTACCCACAGCTATTGGCCGATACGTCAGGAGAATCACAATACGGTGGGATAGCTTTGGTGCTATCGTCAAACGAAAAGATCAAGATGAAGCTCCATCCTTAGAAGCCGAGAAGATCAAAAACCTAGTCAGGACGGTATTGAAGTCTATGCCTGGGTTGAAATCCATCACATTGGATTTTCCCGGTGCTGTTACCGCTCTTGAATACGCGCTTGCAGATGGTGGGGTGGTAGAGGGTTTAGAAACCGTGACGGTTCGAAACGGACGGTATGAGCATTATGGCTCCATGGCACAGTTTTTAACAAGGCTGGGAAGGGTGAAAGTATTGAAGAGTGTGGTTGTTGATGGAATATTTTGTGGTGGGAATAATATGTCTACATCAGAACAACCGCTGGGGTTGGATGTTGGGGCGTTTGGAGGGCTGGTTAACTTTGATTTGAACAATATCTCGGGCGTCGATGATGAGATGCTATACGAGGTACTATCGGCTACAAAGGGGGAGTTGAGGTCTTTGAGGATGAGGAACTGTCAAGGGGTGACATTGGCTGGGATGCGAAGGTTGTTGATCAAGTTCGGGGCAGGTTTGCAAAATTTGGTGGTAGAGATTATCAAGAAGAAGACTTGCCAGGACTGCAGCCATAGCCACGAGGAGGAATATGAGTTGCATGATTTCCAGGAGGAGGAGCATTTGTGTCCCGTTATCAGGGATTATTGCGGCGATCTCAAAATCTTGGATTTATACACAAACAAGATTTGCAAGGAGGTTTTGTTTGCTTCTGATAGTGGGAGCGGTGTGATGACAGGTGGGTTGCCGACACCGCCTGGGTCACCGGAGTTAGCGCCAACGAGGTTGATGGATATTCATACACCGCCCGTGGAATCGGTATCCGGAGATAAAGTCGTTGGAACGGGAGCAATGCTGCCACCGCCTTTGATCGCGTTTCACGCTAGCAACTTTGGGAAACGGGTGGAGGAGATCAAGGTTGTAGAGAAGAGGGAACGGATGAAGAGGATGACGCTGAGGATTCCGTATGATTCTTCATGTTTTGGGGCAGGAGGTAAGGGACCGAGTTTGCAGCAGGTTCATACGACTCTGTGCGACGGGTCGCCAGCGAAGGAGTTGTTGGAGATTGGGACGAGGGCATATGAGGATGGTTTCGTAGGGGTGGTGAATGTGACGGGGCATTGGAAGGGTGGGCCTAGGCTGATTATGGACGATTGAAGATTTTTAACTTTGCCACTATACATACATACATTGGAGAATTTAGCGTGTGATATTCAAGCATTTAGCGTGACTATATATTGTAATTTATAGATACTTAAGTAGATATGTCGATATCGAAAGTACACTCTTTTTTCCTTTTCTAAATACAACGAGGTGTGTTGAAAATGTTGCATTTTATGTGGGTTCTTAGGAAGGGAAGGTGCAGCCGGGGCGATGAGATGCATTGAAACTAGGCAGAGCTCCACATTCCACAGAAAAAAAAGATGAAAGAACTGAAAGAATGGGACGACGCAGCGCTGCAGGTTAATACCTCATACGACGTCAGTAACCGCACCGATAGACTGATAGATGTCTTTGAATCAGAGCTAACCCAGCCGGCGCAAAATTTTTTTTACACGTTTGTGTTCGGTTGCATTGGTGTAACGCTGTGCAAAGAAAAAAAATTAAATCTCGCACAGAAAAAAAACTCTGTTCATTAAAAACGCGCCTGAATACCTCTCCTTGCCTTTCCGTCTCTTCTTCTTTTTCTCTTTCTCACTCAACTTTGGCCCAAAATTCTTAACCTTTTGTTTCCATTGTTCGGTCGTCGCTTCTGTCTTGCCGGGCACATCTTTACTAAGGTACGTTATACTCTCGAAGCTACAATTGATGTAGCTATCGTCTGATCTTGGCGGGGAAACCAAACCAAACCAAACGCCCACTTGGACGGCGACATGCGACAATTGATATTTATACTCGTATTCAATGAGTAACTGAACTGACATGACGAATAGCCTAGATATATATACCAATACTCCCACTCGTTCCGACGTAGTACTATATATACCCAGTCCTTCAAAATGTCCGAGGAAATCACACACCCCACCATCAGCGCTGGTAAGCAACCCCTACCAACACTACCACACTCCCGCAAGATATAGATTTAGAGATAAAAGAGGGTATATGCTAACAGCTGGAATGTAACACAACAGACGGGTACATCTCCCTTTCCGAACCCCTCAATTCGATATAATATCATCTTTTTTTTTTTGAATGGCCAATTGACTGGAATGTTTTTTTCGTTATAGATGGTTCCGTGAAATCAGCGACATGTGGCCCGGCCAGGCTATGACCCTCAAGGTCAAAAAGATTCTTCACCATGAGAAGAGCGATTACCAGGACGTCTTGGTCTTCGAGTCCACCGACTACGGCAACGTTCTCGTCCTCGATAACGTCATCCAATGCACCGAACGCGACGAGTTCTCCTACCAAGAGATGATCACCCACTTGGCGATGAACTCCCATCCCAACCCCCAAAAGGTGCTCGTGATCGGTGGCGGCGATGGTGGTGTTCTTCGTGAGGTCGTCAAGCACGAATGTGTCAAGGAGGCTGTGCTGTGCGATATCGACGAGGCTGTTATCCGTGTTTCGAAGAAGTATCTTAAGGATATGTCTATCAGCTATGAGAACTCGAAGGTTAAGGTGCACATTGGCGATGGGTTCAAGTTTTTGGCGGATTATAAGAATGCCTTTGATGTTATTATCACCGATTCTAGCGATCCTGAGGGACCCGCGGAGAGTTTGTTCCAAGCTCCATATTTTGAATTGTTGGAGGGCGCTTTGAGGGTACTGTTACTCCTTGTTTCTTCTTTCGAATAGTTTTTTTTCATGTTGAAGATATCTTTACTAATGCTGATGTGATGATTTTAGGAGGGAGGGGTCATCACGACTCAAGGTTGTTCGTTTCCCATTTTCTACCCCCAGCTTGTATCCCATCTCCATCCTGTAACACCGCGCTTACGGCTGAAAGAGAAAGAAGCCGGAAAGAAGAGAAAGAGAAAGATGTTAAAAATTGAGAAAAAAAGGAAAAAAACAAAAAGAAAAAAGGGGATTATGCTGGGGGAATTGAGGTCTGCGAAAAAGTCTCGAAGAGCGCCCCCGTCTTGTACATTTCAAGCCTCATCGATGAAGCGAAAGGAAGAAGTTCCTTGAAAAAAAAATTCAACCGCTCCGATGGCTGGGCTGGGGGGTTTCTCTTTCGAACTTTTTTTCTTCAGATCCTTGGTCCCTAACTCACAGCTCTTCCCTGGGATTTTGACACTCCTTGACATAACAATAACACCAACTCTCTAATCTCCTCTGCAGCGTGTTAGCCCCCTTCGAATTTATTAGACATGGTTTTGCTGACTTTATGTTTTTTTCTGGGCGGAATAGCTGAGAACCAATGGCTTCATCTATCTCTCATCGAGAGACTCAAGAAGGATTGCAAGAAGATCTTCCCAGTTGCGGAGTACGCCTACACGACTATTCCAACCTACCCGTCCGGTCAGATCGGGTTCATGGTTTGCTGCAAGGATGGAAGCAGAGATGTTACCAAGCCTTTGAGAAGGTGGACCGAAGAGGAGGAGGACAAGTTGTGCAGATACTATAATGCTCAAGTTCACGAGGCTAGCTTTGTTTTGCCGACTTTTGCTCGCAAGCAGTTGGCTGGTAAGCAGTAGAAAGAGCCTTTTATAAGTCAAGATGTCTACGACTTTTTCAAGGTTTATTTCAAGGGAGCAAAGTTTTATCATTAATATAGAATTTACGCGGATGATGGAAGGGATGAAAGTCATATCTCGCCACCCTTTTCTTTACTGGATAGATAAAAGTGAACGAAATGAAACAAACGAACCTTCAAAAGAAACAAAACAAGCAGCAGTAAATAATTCTGATCGATTGATACCCGTGAGAAACTCCAAGAGATGAACATGACCATACTTTTGATCTATACCGTACCCCAAAAATAAGTAAACACGCAAAAAAAAAAAAAAAACAATATCGTACACTAAATAAACCTTTTTGCGAGCTCTATCTATCTATCAAAATATCTTCCTATCGCCCAAAGCATCCCTAACAACCTCTACGCCCTCACCGCAGCACAACCCCTTCGCAACCCTCATAATCCGCAACCACTCCTCAATATCCCACCCTTGACCATCCGCACTCTCCCCTCCCACCCCCTCAGAACAATCCACGCTCTCAATCAGCAACATCTGCCCTTCCTTCGAAAACGCAAGCGTGTGGCTACTCTTCGCTTTGGAGAGTAATACCCGTCCCGGATTCCGTACAATCACATCCCTACCCTCTTTCTCATCTGTTTCCATCGCCCCTTCCTCCTCCTCCTCCTCCTCCTCCTCCTCTTCTGCTAGTATTGTATCCTTATGAGAGGCGGGTATGGGTGTATTTGCGGGTATAACCGCAAGGTGAACGCTCCAGCCGGTAGTGCGGAGTGGGATACCCGCTATCAATAAACTTAGAATCGTGCAGTTTAGTAAAGGCGAGAGGAGAAGCGGGAGGGAGGTGTGGTCTTCGGATTGGATTATTTGGGCGACTATCTGGATTAAAGTGCGGGGATGGTGGGTTGTGAGGATTAGTGATTTTAGGGTGGTTTGGAGGAGGGTTGAGAGACGGGTTTCGCGGACTCCTGTAGTATCATCATCATCATCATATTAGCAATGCTTCGTTAGTGAGATGATATATCGGTTATTATAGGGGGAAATTGGGTGGGGTAGGTAGGTACCGCCAACCCCGATGCCGGGTTTTACTATGACTTCGATCGTCGCATCGTTTGGGTGTTCGTCTTTGGCGCGGACTTCGAGAGGGCCGTTTACTGAGGTGAGGATTGTAGTGCGGGATGTGGGACAGGTGTACTGGCAGGAGCCGTCGGTTTGGGGGAGGGGACAGAGGGTGATTTCTGGGGTTAGTGAGGACATTATCAGGTTGTCGATGCGATGGAGATGTCGGTCGGGGTCATTAGAGAGGTTTGGAGATGTAGAAAAGTTGGGATGGAGTTGGAAATTACCTAATTGGGCAATTATTTTGGAGATTGCCGAAAGAGGCAATTTAGTTATATTAGATTCCAACATGCAACACCAGCACAATATATATTAATTCTGGAGGTTCGAGAAAAGTCTGGATATGCTAGTCTCGTAACCAGGATTTGCTTTGATTCTTGATTCAATTTAAAGAGACTTTGTACTTAACTCTCAAATGTATTATATATACTTAGAATTCATGGTCGAGTTTTGTGTCATATGAATCGTTGCTTCATTAACTATTATCCGTATAAGAGAAATCAATCAAAATTTATTCAGTCGATTGAAATTATCTTAGAATAGGGGTTTGAATTGATAGGTTTATAAAGAAACAAGAACTTTATATACACGCGCCTCTTCATATAAAATTTGCAAGCATTGGTAGGTTGGGTGATATCCCGATATATATATCTCCCTTTACAGCTTTTCTTTAATCCTCCCCGCGAGATCTTGAACCGAGCTGCTCTGTACGATATCAAACAAGCTAACACCCGTAGCAACATTTCTTACAAGCCAATTCCGCAACTCGCTTGCCACAAGCGAGTCTACTCCATAACTAGCCAAAGGCATCTCCGGATCGATATCTGAAGGTGACATGCCAAAAATATCCGCAAGACGCAACCTCAACGCACCGATCAAAATATCTTGCACCTCTTCGGCGGGACTTTCAAGCAGGCGAGCTTTCAGGGGTTTATTGGCATCAGTTGGTTTTCCATCATCACTCTCAGCTTCATTGGATAGCCAAAGATTTGCAAAGCGAGGTTCGTTTCGCCAGTTCAAGTCCCCTGCCTGGGTCCACGGCATGATGCCTGTCGTAATTTGTGCCTGATGAGGATTGGAGATTGATATCTCCAATAATCTCAAGATTTCTGGTATATCTTGAGTTTGATACCCGGCTTTTTCTAACCGAGCCCCGACATTCGCACGTGCAGCTACCCCGACAGATGGAACACTTCCAATATTGATCGAAACAGCTAGCAAGCCGTTTTGAACCCTCTTCAGCGCTAGCGCATCTTGATATGTACCCGCGGCAGTGTAATTTGCCTGCCCTGAATTTCCTAGAATTGCAGTAGTTGAGGATAAGATGATAAAGAAGTCTAGATCCGGAGATTGAAACAGGTCGTTGAGATTTGAAGTTCCCTCCACTTTCGGACGCACCGCGTTTTGCCATTGCTCGTGGGTCATGTTTACAAACATGGAGTCCTGCAAGATCACAGCAGCTTGAATGACACCACGAATCGGCATGTCCGCTCGACAGTCGTTGACAATCTTTTCCAAGCTAGCTTTATCAGCTACATCGCAGCTGCGGAGAAGAACTCTAGCTCCGTATTTTGAAAACTCTGACACGATGGACTGGTTTTCTTGCTTCTTCGCGTTTCGGGAGAGTAGTATCAGGTTTTTAGCTCCTTGTTTCACCATCCAGCGAGATATTTCGAGGCCTATGCCGCTCAATCCTCCAACGATGAGATAGGCACCAGACTCGCCGAATCGGATTTGCTTTCTCATGGTAATCGTCTAGCAGATTGTTAGCAGGGACGTATAATTAAAAAATTAAGATGTTTCACAATCATTTCTTACCGGAATTTGTTCTCCCTCTCTCGCCCTGACAACAATCTTACCGATATGGCTTCCAGTCAATGATTTTTTAAAAGCTCGCGAGACATTGCCCATCTCGTAAGTCGAAATCGGAACCAGATGCTGTATCTTCCCCTGTACCAACAAGTCCATTACTTGCTTGAAACTTTTCAGCAGAACATTAGGTTTATGAACCCCAAGCTGGCACAGATCCATCGCGATATAGGCCGTAGAATTACTGAAACCTTTCATTCCCAGAGCTTTTGACGACTGAGAGTCTTGCTTTCCAAGTTCGATAAACCGTCCAAAGGGAGCTATGCATTCCCAGCTCGCCTGAAGTAAAGATCCCGTTAAGGAGTTTAGGACGACATCCACGCCTCTTCCTTCCGTCGCCTTCATCAAATCACCATGGAAGGATGTATCCTGGCTGGAGAATATCCGGTCCTGAGGAATACCATACGTCTTTGTCAAGAAATCCCGCTTTTCTTGTGACCCAACTGTAGCATACACCTCCGCTCCAAGATATTGCGCGACGGTAATCGCAGCTTGACCGACCCCACCAGCACCAGAGTGGATCAATACACTTTCTCCCGCTTCCAAATGTGCCAGATGCGCAAGAGCATGCCAAGCAGTGGTATATATCATTGGAATGGAAGCAGCAGTTTCCACAGACATGGTTTCCGGGATGGGGAGGACGCCGGTCCATCGCGTATGAACCCTATTAGCCCAATTCCCGGTCTGCACGAGAGCGCAAACACGATCTCCGACTTTTAAATGATTAGGAACATTGGATCCAACGCGGGAAATATAGCCCGCGCATTCGAATCCCATCAACTTGTCCTTTATCTTTCCAATTGTGGAAAGTACGTGGCGGAAGTTGAGTCCGAAAGCGTGAGGTTGTATTTCAACCATGCCATCATCTAAATCGTTGGGTCCAAAACCAGGTTCGCATTCTCGGAAGACAAGACTGTCTGGTAATTCTGGTATGGCGGCCTCCAGTCGTACATATGGTCCGGAGAATGAGAAAGGTTTGGGTTCTGACAACTGGCGACCTTGCAGCTTTTGTAACTCGTGACCGGCTTTTGCATTGTTGGTTAACCTGGGGGTGTGCAGCTGGCCGTCTTTGCTGTAAAACTCGTATTCGCCATTACTTTGACTGATATTGGCTAGAAGGTGACGGAAAACAACATTGATGGAGCCGGTGGCATTTTCATCCCAATCGTGCTGTATTCTCAGCGAGATGAATTGTTTACTCGGATCTTCCATGCGTAGAGTTCTCAGGAAACCAACATGCATCGCAGAGGTGGGATCGTTATTGTTATCTTGTGATATCCAAACGATATTATCAGCTTCCAGAACCGTAGCTTTGAGCTTATTGAAGTTGTCTTGACTCAATGAAGCCAAGAACGACTTTGAACCCTCCAAGATAACGCACGTCTTTGATGCAAGCGAGACACTCCCGATTTGGCTGATGGAAACAGATCGGGTAGTTAGTTTCCGTAAAGATTCTCGCAAGTTTTGCAACCATGGTTGGTGAAACTCCTCTCCATCCGCTAGCGGGAGGATCACAATATCCGTATCGAGGGCAGATGGTATCTCCTCAGTAACCCCAGCGGCGTCCGCGATTATAAAGTGACGAATCTGAGTTTCAGAAATCTCAGACTGGTCGGCTAAAGAAGCAACAGAGCTAAAGCCATCGTGCTTCAAAAGTAATTCTTCCCAGGTTGAGAGACTAAGTGTAGGATACCCCTGAGAGTACCCATCCCCCATATAATTCGGATTTTCCGTTTCGACAATCAAGAGTTTGCCATCAGGTTTCAGCAACCTTCTGGCATTCTGAATACTTTGCTGTATATCAGTTGTCGCGTGGAGGTAATTGTAGGCAAGTATCAGATCGTAAGTTTGAAGGGAAAAACCTTGTTCCGAAGGTTCGTTTTCGATATTTAATTGTCGGTATTGTATTTGATTTGAGAATCTTTGGAACTTTTGCTGCGCGTCTGGGAAGAAATCCGGACTAGTATCGGTGTAGTCGTAAGATTTTACCGAGAGACTCTTTGAGTCCTCTGTGGCTAGGCCTTGAAATATGGCAGCTGAAGTAGTTCCCAATCCGGCCCCGAGTTCGAGAATCTTGGCTCGTGGGTATTTGTGGGCATATAAATCCATATATTGTGCTAGCCTTACCAGCGCAGGATTCAGATCTGTACCGGTGAGATATATCTCTGTAGCTAATGGATCCTGGGACATATAATCCCGTAGTTCTTGGGCTGATAATGAAGCGATATCCGGTCGCCAGACCGTTTCTAAGATCTTTCTGTCGTCGACATCTTCGAAAGTCTCTCTTGGGGCGAGAGACTTGACTCTAAGATTATCAGTCTTCATTAAAAGCTTCAATTCTGAGCCTACAGCCTCGTAAACAGCCAATGAGACTTCAAAACCTTGTTTATCCACGTCAATAAGAGAGGCGATGGCCTTGAGGGTGGAACCAGGGCGTAAGTGAGTGGCAGACCCGAGATAGACACTATCGACGCTTTTAGGCAGGCAAAGACCTAGGGGGCTCAAAACCTCATCAGACATTGTAGCCCAGGCGGTTTGGAAACAGGCATCTAATGTTGTAGGATGAATCCAAAAGCTAGATTCGTAAGGAAACGGCATTTGCGAAACAGTATCCGCGACTGTTACAGTGGCGACCGCAATATTCAAGCCAGAACTGAGCCTAGAGATGTTTTGAAAGCTTGGACCAAATGTCGGACCGTTACTCTCCATATCCGTGTAGAACTTTTCGATATCAAGTTCTCTGAGACTGGATTCCTCTGGTATCTCTATACTGGAAGTGGGAGTCTCTCTAGAGGAAGCTATCCTTCCCTTACAGTGACCGATCCATTTTCCATCTCTACCGTGAGAATAGAAGTGAAACTCCATCCTTGTCTGTCGATCCAAAATTTTCTCGTTCTGGCTCCGAATAACCAACTGCACTTCTACCCCTTCGTCTGTTTCGGGGACTACAAGCGCGCTGTACAGATCGACGTCGGTTAAGACATATCCAGTAGCCCCGTCCTCGTCTGCGGAAATCTGATGCATAGCTTCTGCAGCCATAGCAGCCCAGCCTGCCCCGGGGAATAAAATTTGAGATTGAAAGGTATGATCTCGAAGCCAGGGAACATCTGTGACACGGAGTATATTTCGCCAGATATACTGTCCGTTATTCAGCCCTTCTATTTTGACTCCCAGGAGATCATTACGAGGGTGTTTTCGATATATAGAATCCATGCAGTGGGCGGGAACGGACCAATGCCTCACAGAATGGTTCCATTGATACGCAGGTAGGTTTGTGACAATTTTTGGTGAATTATTTCCGTTGGGGAAATTTACAGCGCCGAAAAGCACCGGGTAACCTTGGCAAAAGAGTCTACCGGCTAGACTTTGCAATGTGCGAACACCATTTTCGCCTCGCTTTAAACAGCTATCAATGGTTATCTTGTTGTTCTTGAGGTCGGGATGTGAGAGTATTTGTCTAATCGAACTCTGTAGTGCGCCGTGCGGTCCGATCTCTACAATAGCATCCACGGTAAATTTTGTCGTTCTCGTTCCCCTAAGTTCCTCTTCCGTTACCATAGCTCTAAGGGCGTCATTAAACTGGACACTTTGAACCATGTTTTGTATCCAATGATTCGAGGTTCGCAGTTCATCACCTTCAACGACAAGTTTCCCTGTCACTGGTGACGCGAATATCTTAGCACTGGCGTCCGATGGCTTCGACTTTGTGAAAGATTTTTGCAATCTTTCAGTATACTCTGCGCTTAGTGCCTCCATGTGAGGTGAATGATAAGCCGCTGGAACTTTCAACCTTCTGTAAAATATGCCACTTCGCTCAGCCTTCGCCTCAATTTCTTCCAAAGCTGCAACATCTCCCGATATTGTTACGTTCGAAGGACTGTTCACACATGCCACTACAGCAACCCCTGACTTGACGCTGCGGATATATTCTTCCGCTGCTTCTCTGCTCAGATTCAGTGCTGTCATTGCCCCGCTGAGACGACCGGACTGGACGTATGAAGAGGTTATGTAACCTCTGATAAATGCGATGGTAATAGCATCTTCGAAAGTGAGATGACCTGCTGCATAAGCCGCCGCAATCTCCCCGCTTGAATGTCCAGTACAGGCAGTGGGGACTATTCCCCATGCTGCTAGAAGTTTTACCAAGGCTAGTTGGAGAACGACACTTAATGGGAAACTGAGGTACGGCTCATTCACCCGACTCGAGTCTTTGTCACGATGCAACTCCTCTACGACAATCAAAACTTGTTAGCAGATATGCGTTCAAGGTGTAGTAGTAACATTAGGGGACATACCGAGAACGCTCCAAGAAGAACCGAGCGATTTTATATGCTGATCTGCTTCTTCCAAGGCCTCCCGAAATATCGGATACACAGGTATTAGCTCCCGGCCCATCGCGAACCATTGCGCACCCTGGCCTGTGAAAACGAACCCAAGCCTGGGTATCCTTGCGAGAGTCGCTTGGACTGGTCGGATGCTAGGGTCTGCAATCGCATCTCGAAGCTTAACGACGGATGAGGCAGTGACACTGATTCGCCACGGAAAATGCGTACGCTTCTGCGTGAGGGTATAAGCCAATTCTGATAATCGCTCCTTAGAGCCAGATCCGTTGAGGTATTGGCTGAGCTCATTTATTTCGGCCCGAAGAGTCTTTTCCTCTCTTGAACAAAGAGTGACCAAGAAGTCTTCATTCGAGGGAAAGGATAAATCTGTATAAGATGTGCTCGCAACACTCGAAGTTTTTTTATCCAGGACGGGTAGATGATATGTTGCCGCTTCGATGATGGCATGAGTATTAGAACCTCCTGCACCAAAGTTATTAATGGATGCTCTTCGGAGCTTATTTTCAGGCCAAGGTATCAATTCCGTTGGAACCTATGAAATTGAGATTTTTGGTCAAAAATCCGCTAAAATACTCCTAACTTCAAGACACTCAAAGAACACGGAAGCTTACCTTGATATTCAGCCCTGTGAAATCTATAGCCGGATTTGGTGTGGAGAATAGCGCTTGAGGTGGGATATAACCTTTCTCCAACATCAACACGACTTTGATAACCGCAGCAAGCCCGCTTGTGGCTTCTGTGTGACCGAAGTTTGCCTTCACTGAGCCGACCAATAAAGGGTCGTCTAGCGGCCGCCTCCCTAGCCCGATTGTGTTGCCGAGGGCGCTCGTCTCGGTTGTGTCACCAGCAATGGTCCCGGTTCCATGGCTCTCCACGTAGGTTGTATCGATCGGATCCAGGCCGGCATTTTTATAGACAGCGCGTATGAGATCTTCTTGAGCCTCTCGAGATGGAGAGGTTATCGTTGGAGTACGGCCGTCTTGGTTCATTCCTGTTTCTCGAATTACTGCTCGGATCGGATCTCCATCTTTGAGTGCCGCATCGAGAGGCTTCAAGATAATAGCCGCGACACCCTCGCCACGACCATAACCCCCAGCTCGGCTATCAAATCCAAACGATTTCCCGTCTGGTCCAGAAAGTCTGTCAGAAAAATAAAATAATAATAATAAAAATTAGCGCTGTTAGCAATCCATGACGAAGATCATTAATAGTACGCTAGTTTTCAGAAATAAACTTACCCCAGCGTGGAAAGCCCGATGCTCGAAGAAGGATACAACAGAAGATTCGTACCGCCAACAACGGCCATCTTTGCATCCCCTGTACGAATACTCTGGCAGGCTAAATGCAATGCCGTCATTGCCGTTGAACATGCCGTATCAACCGAGACACTGGGGCCGCGTAAGTCGAAGAAATGGGATATCCTATTCGCTACCATTGACTGGCCCGTACCCATCAAATACGAACGGGGAAGATTTTCCACATCCTGCATCAACATGTCTTCATAATCATGAAACATTGTTCCTGCAAATACCGAAGTCGGGCTTCCCGCTACAGCTTCAAGGGAAAGACCGGCTGTCATTGGTCAATATTTTATTTTTTTTTAAAAAAAAAATAAATGTTTTTCCAAATATATATATCACTCGATATATATGCATATGCACGGCTTACCAGATTCAAGGGCCTCAAAAGTCATCTCAAGTAGCATCCTTATTTGCGGGTCCATAGCCTGCATCCTGGAGTTCAGTCACAGAGCTCAGCTACCCCTATCCAAAAAAGGATTATTGACCAACCTTTGCTAAATCAGCAGTAAAGTTAAAGAAGGAAGTATCACAGCTGGTTACATCCTCTTCTAGAAAATGGCCGCCCTTGGTATGTATCTTGGAAAACGTTAGCCATACTTTTGAAAAAAAAAAAAGATCGGTTGAATTCTTTCAACTGACAGTTCCAAGAGTCTCATTCCGAGGATGATGGAATGCTCTCTCGTTCAACCGATGCTCCGGCCAATCGGACCAAGTATTCCTGGCAGCCTCACAAATCTCCCAAAACTTCTCTGGAGAGTTGGCACCTCCAGGAAATCGACAGGCCATGCCAACGATGGCGATTGGCATAGTTTTAGGAGCCACGAGAGACATGGCTTAAAAAAAAAAAAAATGTTGTTAAAATATAAAAAAAAAAGGGGGTGGAATACAAGATACCACTCAAAGTCTAGTTGAAATTCGCATATAAAGGCAGATTGATTGTAAGCAAAGAGAGCAAGCAACCAAGGTGGCACAGATATTGGTACCGTGCATCTTCTTATATAGACCGTTGTGAAACGCGTATAGGGCCTGCGGCAGGAGTAATAGGGCCTCCCTTCTCACATCTACTCGGCAATCTGCAATGCTGTCGTCGTGCCTACATACCTGTGATCGGCATGGAATCTTAGCGCTATAGCTTGGGTGCACAAACGTATCTTCAAACATTTAAAATTCTGCTGAAATTTTGGCAATCTCGCAGACGTCACGACGTAATCTTGCGGTCGTCACGATGGTTGATAATAGTGCCAGAGTATTATAGATTCCCTATTGGGTGTTTCCGAAGATTTCAGGAGATGTACACGCAGCTTTTTGTGATTGAAAGTTCCCATTTTAAGACACTCCCTACCGAGATTAACGAGATTCAGGTAATGTTTTTGGCAAAGAAGCTTGCTGTCCTTTGCGGGTTCCTATTGTTCACGAACAAATTTCGAAGATCCGTTAAAGTAGGCGGTGTTGGCTAATTAGGCAGTCTGCAGGCAACTCGGATTACCTCGCTAAGTGACTAAGGTAGCTGTCCCGTGAGCTTCAACGTGCATGAACACAACTGTACGTTAGTGGATTCGAGCCCAGTTGAGTACTAGTGAGCCGGAAATACGGCTAGAAATGCTGGCTAGAATTTTGGAGACCGTGTGGGGGCACTGTGTGAGGTCAACTCAGACGAGAGCCCTGGTCACTTTTGTGGGACGCTGCTCCGACTCTCCATGGAAACGTCTAGCCTTCCTAGATCGTGGATTAGTCAAGTCCTAGGCGCACGCAGGTTCCACAAGAGAAATAAATCAAGGAGGTAGCCTCGAATGTTGTTGATTGCATGTTCTCTCTAGTCTAGAGGAAGCTAGTTACAAAGTCCGTGTGTCAAAGCTTCATAGCTTTAAAAAGCTAGCGTGGAAAAGCGTACGGCTGAAGTTCGCCTTTCAGATACGGAGGTAACTGTAAGCAGCATCATGCACCCCAACGGTTTATTCTGGAAACTTTGGTATGACGGACGCGTGTCTGTGCTGCCAACATTTTGCTTTGAAGGTTAACCTCGAGAATCGGGGCCAGCAATGGGTGAGAGGCCTCGAGATCGACTGCGCAGCTGCGTAACATCCTGGATCATCGAAATTGGCTCGTGCCCTCATCGAAGGCCGGTGGCGAAGGAGAGGAATCTAGAGAGAGAATTTGTGTAACATAACATCGATAGGAATGACGAGGAAATGGGCTAGAGCACATGATCGATCGGCTTAAACTATAGTAGCATAGTATGCAGGCTCGATCGATCGATAGATCTGTAGAATGCGAATGGCCCGGGCCCGCGGGGCGCAAGCTAGGTTAATGTTTGGTGTGGTGGACCGGCGGGTAACATTTGTGTTGGCCACGCACCGGGATTAGCTAATCAGAGAGAGAGCTTCAACCTTTGCTTTACTTTACGCCTCCTTGCATCAATCCAAGCCACCTCGACACGACTACGTGCCTCATATCCAACTTCAGAATTCAATCTCTGACTTCCAAAGAAATGGTCTTACAACAGAATCCCTCGGCAGGAGCAGATGCTCTCAAGCTTCCTGCTCCCAGAAAACCCCGCCAGGACCGAACTCCTGCTATCCCTCCGAAACCATCCGCTCCCCTCTCCATCCCTTCCAGAACCTCACTCACCTTCGCCACTCCGATACGCCGAATAGTAACACCGTCCGACTTGGAGCTCTTCCACGCTTCACCCACCTATCGCCTCCTGGTAGACTTCATTCTCTCGTTAAACGAAGCTTGTCTCGACAAATCTCTCAAAAGTTCGTTAAGCTACGAAGCAGAGTCGCCAGTCATCAAAGCTATCCTAGACGCTTTGAAGCATGTTGAAAGACTGGTGAAGGAGAACCCACGGGTGGATAACGGAGGAAGCAGGTTCGGGAATCAGGGGTTCCGAGATTTCTACGATGCTTTGGAGAAGGTAGAATACTTTTTTATATCTCTCTATCTATCTTGAGAATTCCTTGCTAATATGAAGTAGGAGAGTAAAAGCATACACGAATCGATGAACCTCGGCCTCGAAGACGGCGCCATAACCGAGCTATCAACATATCTACTAGAATCCTTCGGTAACAGAACGAGAATAGATTATGGCTCAGGTCATGAACTGAACTTCATCTGCTGGCTGTAAGCCAAACCCCACCTCCAGTACAAAATTATTATTTTTATATTATATTAGACTCACACGTTTTTGACATCAATATAGTCTATGTATCCACCAACTTTCCCTCCTCCCGACATCCTCCCTCCCTTCGATCCCCCTCCACGTCTTCCCAACCTATCTCTCGATAATGCGCCACATCCAACAAGAGTACTACCTCGAGCCCGCCGGCTCCCACGGCGTCTGGGGCCTCGACGATTACCAATTCCTCCCCTTCGTCTTCGGCTCCGCCCAACTCTTCCACCACCCTTACCTCCGCCCCATTTCCATCCACAACCCGGAATTACTAGACGAGCTATCCGCGGAATACATGTATCTCGACTGCATCCGCTTCATAAATTCGATCAAAACTACGGCGAACCTACGCTGGCATTCACCAATGCTGGATGACATCTCGTCAGCGAAGAGCTGGGGAAAAGTCAACGTGGGTATGGTGAAGATGTGGGAGAAGGAAGTAGTGGGCAAGTTACCCGTTATGCAGCATTTCTTATTCGGTGGGATCTTAGCAGCCGTGGAAGGGATGGGGGAAGAGGAGGAAGCGTTGAGGGAAGTGGAGGGGGGGGAGGCGGTGGATAGGGAAAGTGCGATTGCGGGGAGAACGGCGGAAGAGGTGAAGGGGTTGATGGAACGGCTGGATAGGGAGGGGATGAGGCATGTGCATAGCAGTTGGGGGGAGTGTTGTGGGATCAAAGTGCCTACTTCTATCGCTGCAAGGGAGCAGGGTGAGAAAGGGGGCTTGAGGAGTATTGGGAGGTTACCGTTCGATTGAACAACTGTTTAGAAAAAGTCTGACTGCTTATGTTTTTTGGAGTATTTGGAGCTACTGCAGGGTTTTTTTTTGTTCACTGGTTTGGAATTCAATTCAGCAACTTTTATTAAATGGAGGAAACAGGTAGCGTACTATGAAAAATGTAATATTGTAAAGGAAAAGGAAACTCATCGCGGTATTGTACAAGTACAATTCGAGGAAAGAGGACAAAAAAAAGAAGCAATAGCAAACCCTGTACCAGAAGGAGAACTAAATCGAAAATGAAAAGTTGAAATCAAATAGGAGCCGGAGGGGAAAGGATGCGTATAATCTAATCATCAAATTTCCCATTATGCCTTTCTTCTGATGCCGTGGTGAGGCGGGGTATCCTCCATAAATATGGTGAATCGCTTCCAGGGAATCCGTGTGGTCTCAGGTAAAGATACTCCAAGAGAAGTCACACCTAGGGATGACCGAGTAGAAAAATAGCAGGAGGGGAGTTTGGGAGCAAGTCGGAGCTTATATGTTCATCGCCTTGGTAACTCCCAAAACCTCCTTTACCAACTCCTTATAACTACTTCGGAACTCATCCTCCTCTTCCTTGATCTTATCCAAGCCCTTATCCTTCCCATCTTCACCATCCTTCTTGTCTTTCTTGCCGGCTTTTCTCTTGCCAGCGCTCTCGGGTGTGATCATGACAACACTGGTCGGCCTCTTTGTCGCTCCCGCGGCGCCGAGTTCCGCTCGGCTGGTTACGAATATATAAGGAATTCCGTGGTCTTCAGCGAGAACCGGGAGATGTGAAATGACGTCAGGAGGTGAAATGTCGGCGGCGAGGACTAAGAGCGGGAGGGACTTTGTATCTGGTTTCGAGGAAGCTGCAGCGGCGTGGTGGTTTGGCGATTTCCGGAGAGCCTTGACGACTTCTTTGACTCCACGTTTGAGAGCCTTAGTCTTAGCAGCTATAGTTTACACAAAATCCACAGTTTAGCAATTTTTATTTCAAATAAAAAGAGGTAAGAGGTACGAATATGGGTGAGATACGGACCCTTCTTTGTTGTCTTCAAAACTTTCTTAGCTAGCTTTCCCTCTGCTAGCGGTTTGGCAAATGCTACTAGAGCACCTGGGGGTGGTACCAATGGTGCACCCTCCGTATCTATTTCCATCTTGATTTCCTCCACAGCAGGTTCATCAATGTCAACCATTGATGTATCTGCATTGTCGGCGTCGTCATCGTTCTTCTTCTTCTTTGACTTTTCCTTCTTCTCTTTCTTCTCCTTCTTTTCCGACTTTTCCTTATCCTTCTTCTCCTTCCTTTCAGATTTGTCCTTCTTCTCCTTCTTATCGGACTTGGACGACTTGGTGACCTTGGCCGATTCCGGATCTGCTAGCGGGGACGGGGATTTGGATCCATCACGCTTGCGCTTCTTGGAAGCGTCTTTGGCGGCTGTGTCCTTGGCCATTGCGTATGAGGTAAGGGTGCGATGGTGGTGGGGATATGTCTGGCCAATTGTCGGATGGAGGTTGGAAGGTTGAAGGTTGAAGGTTGAAGAGTTGAAGATGGAGGGTTGAGCGATGTGCTGCTCAGCGTCGCGAACGTTTCGTTAAGAATTTTTTTTGGTGTCTTTCTTTCTTTTTTTTTTTTGCTTTCCTGGTCTGAGACAAACTTGCCTATTTAGGATGACGCAGCAAACTGCAACACAAAAGTGTCGCTTGACCATTCGCTTCGCATTTTGTCTCGTACGACGTAGGTCATGTTTCGCACATTCTCCATGCGAATTGCTTCGAGGAAGTTTATAACGTTTTAACATGCCAGTTAGTAGTATCTTTGAGCTATTTTTGTGGAATATTTGGTCTCTTACTTCTAGATACGGCTTGTATTAAAGATTGTTTAACAGATACAGATCCTCAGTTGGTCGATATTGTTCGAGAAGTATTCTATCCATGACTGACTGAGCATGAGGCTCCAGCTGGCTCTAATAGCTAATCTCTAGCGCTAGCCAATTGAACTCTCATTACATGTATATAATTTACTTCGGATATAAAGAGCATGCTAAAGTTGTATCGAAAATACTTACACTAGCTAGAATTGCAAAGTTACCGAGACCCTAGCACCATTTGCAAATTGTGTCACCCGAACAAAAATATTCACCTTATAATTATTCCAAGGCAGATACACAACTTAAGTAATCGTATTCAGTCTCAAACACTAGCACCAATGCAACAGGTTTCACCGCCATAATACCACAACGGATGCGAGTTCCCCGTCGCGTCGCTTGAAGACTCAAATCGGCAGCTGTATATTTGTCTGACAATTTTGCCAAACACTGCTATCTTGACTCGAAGATCTCCAATGGTGGCTTTAACACGAAGCCAAGCCTATCAAGTGTCTTATAAAAGAACCCGATCGAGTAACAAAATATCCCAACTTTACGGAATTAGTCTCTCGTGGGAGGCAGGGTTCTTGGATCGACACGCCGCTTCCTTCCAGTCTCACAGGCACTTGAACAGGCTTACCTTGCTTCCTTCCTGTCGCAAACATGAGCCTACTCATTCCCTCGAAGAAAAAAAGAAAAGGCCGTTTCTGTACCCCGTCAGGCTTAATTCCCAATCTTAATCTTAAATCGAATCGCAAAAAATATTTAGTACGTTCAACAATCGGACTATTTTTTAAATAGTCCGGTATCGCCGCTCCACGCCGGCCTCGCCTCTGCTTTAATAAGGTATGATTTAAGTCTATATCCTTTTCTAGAAATTCTTCGTAGAAATCGATATCGATATCAATCCGACCCAAAAAAATGGCCGTGTTCACACGGATACCCTCATTTTCTGTTTTTCTTTACCTTCTTTTTAGCGTGTTATTCATTTCATCTTCTAATGCGAGACTAGTATTTCACGGTTCCGGTTTCCAACCGGACCTCGTGCTTCGTGCGACGGCTCAATGGACATCGATTGCGTGCGAGTGGCGGTGGTCCGTTGTTCTAAATGGAACGAGTCCAGGACCGACGTTACGTTTGAAGGAGGGTAGGACGACTTGGATTAGAGTATATAATGATATACTCAACCAAAATTTGACAGTGGTACGTTGAATTCTATATCCATAAGTTTAAATGCGAGTAATATCATAATTGTCTAACAGATATTGATATTGATAAATGTAGCATTGGCACGGTCTTACCCAACGAACGGCACCATTCTCGGATGGTGCACCTCAAGTCAGCCAGTGGCCCATCCCACCTGGCCATTTCTTCGACTATGAGATTCGTCCCGACTTTGGCGATGCTGGGACATATTTTTACCACTCGCACGTTGGCTTCCAAGCGATGACTGCAGCTGGTACCTTGATTGTTGAAGATCAATGGACACCACCATACCGTTATCATGAAGATAGGATCTTCCACTTTGGGGATTATTATAACAAAACCGACGACAGCATTATCAACGGCTTGCTCGCGAATCCTTTCGTATGGAGTGGAGAAACCAATGCTCTCATCCTCAACGGTCAATCCGGTACAAAAGCTGGAAGGGAAACCAGGGAAGGGTCCAGCTGTGCTCCGGCTATCATCAAAGTTAAACCTGGTCGTGACTATCGATTTAGATTTATCGGAGGAACTGCGATCTCTCTCGTAACCGTAGGTATCGAGAACCACCCCGAGATGACCGTGATAGAGGCAGATGGCAGATACACCCAGCCGTGGACCACCTCTCACCTCCAACTCGCATCCGGCCAGCGTTTCAGCACCCTCTTCCGAGCAAAGTCTCTCCATGAGATACTCCGAACTGGCAAGACAACTTACTGGATCCAATTCGAAAACCGCGAACGTCCCAACAACGTCATCTCCTACGCCCTTCTAGTCTACGATCTCCCTCCTCTTCACCACCCACACCCTCGATTCACCTTCCCCTACTATCTTCCCTCCAAAGCACCCCTCACCCTCCCCTCCGGACTCGAAATCACAAAATGGGGCGAATACTCCCTCCAACCACTCTACTCCCGCTACCGCGAAACCTTCCCTGCCCTCTCCTCCGTCACCCGCACAATCTACATCACCGTCAAACAAGTCACCACCGGTAAGATCGAATGGTCCCAAAACGGCGCCATCTGGCAAGAACACAAAATCACCACACCATACCTCGTAGACATCTACCAAAACGGCGCGAAGGCCATCCCAAACTTTCACGACGCCATCGCGCATAACACTTACGATAACCAAACCCTCACTTTCCCCGCCGAAATCGGCGAGGTGTTGGATATAGTATGGCTCAACAATAACGGCCCCAGCGGCGGATGGGACTTCCACCCCTTCCACGCCCACGGAGGGCATTTCTGGGATCTAGGATCCGGGAACGGAACGTACGACCCGCGCAGGAACGAGGAGTATATGGCTTCCATCAACTATTTTCCCGTGTTGAGGGATACCAGTATCGGGTACAGATACGCTACGAAGGGTGTACCGCAGACGACGGCGGGGTGGAGGGCGTGGAGGGTACAGGTTAAGAATCCTGGGGTGTGGATGATGCATTGTCATATTTTGCAGCATATGGTGATGGGGATGCAGACCGTGTGGGTGTTTGGGAATCCGTCGGAGATTGTGAGCGCGGTTGGGAAGCCGGATGTTATGGGGTATTTAGAGTATGGGGGGTCGGCTTATGGGAATAGTAAAAGGGATCCGTTGGTTTGGGAGAATTTTTAGTAATAATACCAATATATATATATATATATATA